>CM034151.1:446167265-446396309 GCA_019776745.2 Taxus chinensis | reverse complement strand
TCCCACTTGTGATAATTTTATCTCATGCCTCATATTTTTTAAGTAATAACAAAAAAACCTCCCTACTCTTCAAAGGCAGAAAATATAGCTTGAATTATTGCTGCCCAAAATAAATCCCAAGCTATTTTTACAACTTACAATTTCATTCTTAGAATCAGAAAGTGCAAATAGGTAAAAACTTGGTATCGTTGATCAGTTTTGGGGAAAAATCAAATTTTGGGGGAAAATCTCTTTTTTGGGACATTGTTCTCTAAAATACTCAGTCAAAATTTGGAGAAATGGGGAAAAACAAGGCACAAATACGCAAATTGTCTTTTGGAGGAACTAGAGGAAATTTTCCTTCATTCCTCTAGTTCTCTGCATTACCGATCCAACTGGTAAGACACAACAGGGTGAAGAGGCTGAGAAATCAGGAATTTATGGGATGCTTAGAACATTCATGCATTCCTTTCGTTCACTGAAAGGCCCATAGATGGGCTAGAATGGGGAGGCATAGGTAGAGTTTTCTAAGGAAAAGTAATTGGGCACAAGGGGCACGGTTGGAAAATTCCAACATTCTAATTGTTCACCATTCAAGAAACCAAGTAATATGGAGAAAAGGGAAAATTATAGCAGATAGGGTTATATTGGTAATGTCGGGCTCACTTAGAACACAAGGAACTTTTCCCGTATTCCACGAATTCTATGTCTCCCCACTTTATCTTCCAAAAAGAAAATATATTAGATCATCTTTTCAAGGTCAATAAAGAACATCCCCCAGTTCCTCTTGTACCCTGAAAACCCACTTAGGATGACCTAAAGATGGTTCTTGGGCCCTAACCTCTTCCTCAAAGATCCAAATTACAAAAAAATTGTTACGTTGGAATTGTATCTTTAAGAGCCCCATTTTGGCATCAAGAAAGGAGGAAAATGATGTTTTTTCAGGGGTAAAATTTTTAACACTGGATTTGGAGGGAAATGCATAGTTTAAACAACTTCATGCATCTCAATCACTTCACCTACCAAAATTAATTTCTTAATGGTGCCCATACCTTATCCTAATTCAAATTGAAGGATCTGATAACTTGTGTAGAGAGTTAAGAAGGTTGTTCATGCTAAAAATGTAGGAAATGATGGCCTTTGGTACTCGGTAGGTGGAATTTGGTCATTTATGGTTGTTTGGTGGATCCCCTTCCTCTCTCCCTCACCTTTTATATATGTAAGTGATTTTACACAAAAAAAGAGGTTGTTTTCTATAGGATTTGGAGAGTCCCCTTGGATTTTTAAATTTTCCCACCTTTAGACATCTATAACTTCATATCTTACAAGTGTTGTAAACGTCTTTTTTGTAAATGCAAATGAAATGTGTTAGTCACATGAAACTGTGGTTCATTCCTTTTAATGTGTATTTTTTATGTAAATATATGCCCTCTTACTCTCTTTTAAATTTATTTTATTTGTATCTCCTTAAAATTTGTGTTCTTTTTATTCTTGCATATGAGGCTACTTTTGTTTCTCTACAGGTCAAATTTTAACCCTTATTTATGTTTTGTGCAACACCCACTTTTATTTTGTAGATTTTTTCTCTCTTTTTAACCATGGTCCCTACAATGTTTTAGTTTAGTCACGTTTTGAAGTTGTAGGTTAGTTTATAGTGAGTTAATACAGAAAATACCAACCTTCTTTAGATTTTTGTCTCAACTTGTAATGTCTAACACTTGGACACATTCCCATGTTACCTAAAATTATTAATGCTCATTCATGACCAATAAAATGGTATGAATTTTTGGTGATAACAATTCTAGCACGCCTAGTGGGACCATTGAAGGATTTGATGTCATATCATTAGGATTGGTGTGTATCCTAGATATTTACAACCTTTCAAGGCTTCATGACAACACATTTGGTGGCTCCAATCATCATATCTACCGGTTTAAGCTATCAAGTGTCTCAGTCTTATGAAAATAATAGCAAGGAGGATAACAACAAGTAGAGAGCCTTTTGATTACCTATAATTGTTGCCAAAGAGAAGAAGAAGTGGAAGATCATTTCAAATATCACCATCACCTCTAGATAGTTTTCTTGCTATTATTCCTCCTGATAGGAATATCTATCATCTTATAGATTTTTAAGGACCATCAAAGGAATAAATATTTTTTCACATTTAATGGAGGAAGTCCCCTACTTTTGGCCTAATACGATGACATTATAGTTGCAGCCTTGAAGATTTTTTATTTCTTTAATGGAGGGAACACCACAATACCTGTTGAGCACATTAAGGATGTTGTAAATATATACTCAGTCTATCATGTTACATAAGATATTGTCATAATCATATTTTTGGCTTCTTATTTTAAGGGAAAGGATCCAAAATGGTATAAGGATTTGAGAGTAAATTTTATCAAAAATTGGGATGAGTTAGGATGAGATATTTGCAAACATTTTGAATATAAAAGTGACCATTTATCCTTAATGGAGAAGTTATTTTCAATGAATAAAAACCCTAATGAGTTGATGACTTGTTGTAACCTTAGATTTCAAAAGACGTGGGATAGAATCCCATTATTGGTAAGACCTACACCTCACTATGCCTTTTTCTATTATTTAAGGGCTTTAAATAGTGAAATTTTAGTTATGATTCGGTCCATTGGAGTTAGAACCTTACCTGATTCCTATGATATTTCCATTAGAGCTCAGAATAGTCTTATTCAAGCTATTAAACTTGCTCTTATACCCATCTTTCCTAAGATAGGAACATATTAACCTCACCAAACACCTAATTTATCCCCTATTATAACCCAAAATATCCATAATCAAAGAAAATAATCTACCTCTATGGGCCATTCAAATGAACTACAGTAGGTAATGAAGCATTTTCCAACTTTTAGCAATGAGTTACTGACCTTAAAAAGGAAAAAAGCTCATAATTTCAAACCTTACCAACCCTTCAATCAATAATATCAACCTCCATTTCAACAAAAAAAAAACCCTTATCAACTCAATGAGACACCATATTGATGGTTGCCAGTATTCCCTTCATTTAATCAACTCTTTGGGAATGTCATATTCAAACCAGGGGGTGTCCATAAGTATTTGTTATTTTATTTTCTGGTGGTTTTTTGCAGTGTCCTTAGGATTCCATGGAAAAATCCTTATTATCTCTATGTTGTAAGAAACTTGCTGAAATAAACACTCATTGTAGGAAATAAACACACGAGAAGGAATAAATAGATTTATGGAAATAAAAAAAATGCAGAAGTAAACACACTTTCCTTGGAAATAAACACACACTTTAAAATGTTGTGAAAATCTTGCAAGGAAATGAAAATATAGTCTATAACACCTGCATGTACAAGAATAAAATAGAGTGTGGTTTAAAGAATCCAAGACATTTACAAAATTAAAAAATATACACTATTTTCTTTAGAAATATAAATACCAATGAAACGAGAATCCTGGTTCCTGGAGGAGTGGGCCCTTCCTCCACCTTGAATCAAGATTTGAAAAGGTAGTATTCTCTCAAAAGGAAGTGGCTATTTTATTACTGAAATATTATGTCTTACAAAAACGTACTAAATCTTTATATCTCTCTATCTCTATATGTCTATATATTTATGTTCTCTTTCTTTAATCTATCTACAGGTCTCTCTATATATGTATTTCTTTCAAAGATGCATTTACAACCATATTTTTTCTACCGATTCAAAGCGAACCGAATTATGCCCAAAATAGATATTGAAATTTGAACCTTGTTAGACGTATAGCTTTCTGATAAGTTATCCCTAGATCTTCGAGTATGAAGAATAAAAAATCTTCTAATCTGCTCCTGATTGAAAGGCTTCATTGATTGCTCTATCATTGGATATTGTCAAAATAATAGATTTCCATTGGTTCTAGAACTTTGGAGAAGTTCTGGAACTAAAGGGGACTGTTCTTGATCTAACCATGAAAATTCCAGAGCTAAACGTAGGAGTTTCAGAAATAAGTGCTAGGGTTCCAAAACTAAGTCCAAAATTTTTAGAACTAAGTGATAGAACTCATAAACTATGTGATAGAGTTCCGGAACTAAGTTTGAAATTTTTGGAACTAAGCCGTATTGAACCCAAGGATCCCACAAACATGTTGATCGCTTCATACTCCATTCTATAACTGATAATGACATGTTTTATTACAAAAACTGAATTTCCACACACTTTGTTAGGAATTCCAGATATTTTAAACTTTAGAACTAATATTCAACAAAATATGGATAGTTACATCTTAACTTACATTAGATCAAACAAAAGTCACAAAATGCAGTCAAACTTGATAAAAAGGAGAGTAAAATAAGATCATTAATTGTGCATTAATGAGACATATTTTGGCCTTATCATCTCCCTCGTAATTATGTATTTGTAAGTACCCTTATAGAATTTACTCTTAAAATCTTAGGTTATGTATTCTGCATTCAAATTTACTACTCAGGTCAAATGGCTGAAACTAAATATCCAGTGTTTTAGTTCAGAAGTACTATACCCTGATCCTCCTTCTACTTTCCTTTTCCATTCCTCAAATTGAGTGGGATCTTGAGGCTCTCTATTTTTCCATGGAGACATGGGAGTGAGAAGAAGGGGAGCCCTTGTTCTCATTCCCATCCATATTTCCCTACATTTTTCATTGACCTAAGATATTAGTGTGCACAAGGCTTTAGTTCTTTCTAAGCTCCATATTAAGTTAATGTGAGATATTACTTCTGTTATTCTCAATGCAACTATGATAAACTCCTATATTTTTAAACATCCTTCATAAATCTCTTCAAACTTCTCCTCATAAGAGGTGAAGGTGTCAATATTTTTTTGTAAACTGGCCAGGTAGTGTGCCTTGAACTGACTATCAAAAATATAGGATCTGAAATGTATAGCGAAGGAAGATGGTTTACCATAGTGAGCCCTCATGTAGAGACCAGATAAAATAGCTTTTAATAGATGCTCATAATCTCTCTCTTTCCATGCAACCTGATTTTGAAGAATTGAAACAAATGAATTCAGCTGGCTTTCCCCTACATATAAATTGATCATAAAGCCTGTGTTATTTTCCAACATAAGATTACAAATATAGAATTCAAAGAGAATATTTTTCTTCTCTGCACTAGCTAAGGAATACGCTGTCATGAACTCCAATTCATCTTTTATTTCATGTGGAAGGCCACATGCAATTCTTGACAGTTTCCAACGAATAAATTGTTCTTCCATAAATATATTGTATGCAGGAGAAGGCCTCCTACATGTAAGTAAATTTTTACTCATCATGGAAACCATTTGTATTTTTAGAAGACATTTAATTTTTCTTCTTCCTCTTTGTAGAATTTTTCTTCACGTTTCTTACTTGCTTTATTTTCTTCTTCTATCTTGTTTCTCAGGTCCTCATTTGATGTTTTTAATTCATTAAGTTTCCTGTAGGTATCATCCTACAACTGTTTGATTGTCTTGTAAGTTAGTTCAATCTATGCAGATATTGTTGACATAACACTTGGTCTTCTGAAAAATTGGCATTCTCCTTATTTTTCCATCATCTATTGTTTGATCATTGTCACTTATTCAGTCCTATTTGTGAGCTGATTTGTTAGTTTCTCAATGAGAATTTCCATCTGTTCCAACTTAAGTTGGAGGAAGTTTAATTCCTCTTCTTTCTCTTTGATGATGAGTTCTAATTTGGAAAAAATAGAGTTTGTTTTAAATGATGTTTTTCCTCCTTTTCTGAAAGTTCATTGGGAAATGAAAATTCCTCTTCTACCAAAGGGGATTTCCCTTTCCATTTCTAGGATGTCAATTCCTCTTCTTTATGTAATTGTGCTACTAGTTCCCCAAAATCTTGAAAATCATGTTTCTCAAATATTTCATTTCCCTTCTCCAACTCAGTTTGGCTTAGTTCAAGAGGAATCATGGCCATGCTACCCAAAATATTAGTAACTTCTTTTTCCAACCCATCTTGTTCTTCCATTTCATCTAGAATTTTCCTAGATCTCTTATGAAATCTTCTTCTTTGGGGAGATTTAAAATGTTTGGAAATGGGTTTCCTCCTAGAGTTTCTTCTGAATTTTACTTCATGCTCTAGGTTAGGTGAACTATCACTGTTAGAGATAGATATTAGTTCTCCTGGCACTATTTGCAGAGGAAGGATTTTCTTTGACATGCACAATAGATTCTGTAACTTTAATCCTTCTTTCAGATCTCCTTCTTTTTGTTAAATTGCCCCCACCTATTTATTTATTCTCCTCTATAGTGGCATCAATCTCCAAATTAATTATAGGAGAAAAAGGGGTTAGTATTACCATCCTGATAATATAAGGGTTTTACTTAAACTTGTTAAGAAACTTCTCCCATATTTCTTCTCCATTTTAATAAAATGGTGCTAGGATACCAAATGGATTAACTCATGATGTCTGATTTTTCCAACTCCCCAAGAATACCTCTGAGCCATTGTCTAGATGGAGTAAAAAAGGAATCCTATAATATTTACTATATATTCTGGTTTTTAATTCCCATAGCTAAGATATATTAACATCTTAAGGATTTCTCTTCCCACAATGTCCCAAATTGATCATTGTAAATTAAATACTTAACTACCCAAAATGCTACCCTGTCAAAGGGTTTGGGAAAGTTTGTCCCTTTTGACCCCCTTTATGATTTTCTTGGTTTTATAGATATATTGAGGCTCATATTATCCCTCTTATATCAAGGTTTCCATAAGATCTTTAATGGTTCCCTTCATAGGATTTGGGACTAGGCATAATTGGTATTCTATACACATTACTCATTATATTGATAGTAAAAGGAATTACAATGCTTCTAACTTTAGTTCTCGATTCTTCTAAATTTACGGAATGAATTCCCTTACCAATTCATCATTGTACCTCGAGAACATTTTTCAGGAACTCTAGCCACCCTTGCTCATCCAAAAATGGTTGTCACTTCTTCATCTGCAAGAAGTTGGGTATCATCCTCTAGCTCTGACTTATTTTTAATCCCCATGGAAAAAAGGATGATTCAAATTATTATTTCTTCAAATTCATAGATTTAGATACAGAACCACTGGATTTAGCTACGATAACTATTGTGTTTAGCTGTAGAAACTGATGTGTTTATCTACGTAGAATTGATGGGTTTAGCTGTGGAATTCAAATACAATTCTTGTGCTTCTTCTTTAAAATTCTTCTGCAATTGCTTCTCAACTTTTTTTATTCTGCCCAAATGATAACTAATTACAAATACACTGCCACTTTATTATTCCATCAACATCACCCTCATGATTACTTGCTTTTGATTATAATGCACATTAAATGACTCATCATACTGACCTTTTTAAATCAAGTATAATCACATATGTGAACTTTTAATTTAACCTTTAATAATTTCAAGGACATAATTACCATCCTTTGTCTGATGTAATCCCTCCATCTTGATGACTCATCATTCCTAAAAGTGAAAAAGGAAAAACGGTTAGAAAAGACAGCTGAAATTCAAACAAATTCTTTTTGTTTTGCATTAGCCATTTATTGAGGAGACCAATTGCCTTTGTTGGTTTTCAATTGATATTTGAGAGATTTTTTTGGGGGGAAGAGAACTGCCATTTATTGATTTTCAATCCTTCCCTTTTTATTTTTTTTTAATTATTTTTTTAGTTTTCATTTTTGGGGAAGATAATGCCGTTTACTTGGTTTTCATTCTCTTCCCTTTATTTTAGATCCATGCATTGTAATTACTTGATCATTTTTGTAAGAACTGGGTTCTATCCATATGATCAAATTCTTTGTCTTGCTTCAATCTGCTTGAAGAATTCATCCCTTAGTAGGAGGATTCCTATAAAGTTTTAGCCTATATCTATTGAAAAAAAGTGTCCTTCTATTACTATTAATGGGAAGTAGCTGAATAGAGCCATTTTCAAATATTTTCTCAATCTGATAGGGTCCTAACCATATGGTTCTCAACTTGCCCTTGAATTGATGGTAATTGGAATCAAATAGTAATTTCCAATCTCCTACCTTGAATTGTCATTTTCTTGATATGTGTGTCATGTAACCGCTTCCTTTGATCTTGGATTATCTCTGTCTGTTGAAGTGCTTCCATTCTCAACTCATCCAATTCATTGAGTTGAAGAATTATTTCCTTTTGTGTTGAATCCAACTCAATACCCACTTTAGATGTTGTCCTCAATGTTTGTAGTTCAAATTCAATAGGTAACAAGGGATTTTTCTCCAAAAACTAACTCATATGATGAAAACCATGTTGTAGTCTTCCAAGTTGTATTATAATGCTCAAATAGCCTCTAGGTAGTCTCTTTACCCAATCTCTTGTTCCTAATTCAACTGTTTTGGTAATGAATGTTTTCCAATTCTCTATGTTTGTTACTTCTAATTGTCCATTTGATTGTGGGTGATAGAGAGATGACTTCCTATGATTGATCTAATTGTACATTGTGAAGGCCTGGATCATATTAGACATGAATTTTGACCCCTGATATGAAACTATACTCCTTAGTGCCACCAAACTTCGTCATAATTATGTGCCAAAGGAAATCAACAACTTCTTCTTCAGTGGCATTTGTTAAATCCTTCACCTTTTCCCACTTTGTCACATAATCAGTACAAACAAGAATGTTCTCCTTTCCTTATGAAGGAGGACTAAAGGTACTAAACAAAATCCATCCCCCACCTTTAAAATGGTTCAATCACTACTTGAGGTTACATAGGAATTTCAATGGTAAAGGTTGGTTGTCCCATCCTTTTATAGGGATCACACTGCTTGATATATCTCCTCACATCTTTATATATAGATGGCTAATAATAGCTAGTGCCAATTATCTTATGAGCTGTTATTTTTAATAAAAAGTGTCCTCCACTTGGTTCATCATAACATGCCCTGAGTATGTTAAATATTTCATCTTCTCTCACACACCCGCGTAAAACCAAATCGGGACCACATTTAAACAACATCCCATTTAACCATTTAAATTATGCACTGGTTTTGATCAACTTCTTCATTTGTTTCTTAGTGAAAGAAGGAGGAAACTTCCCTGTTGCAAGATAATTTTCCATATCAGCAAACCATGGTGTATCAGCTGAAATAGAAAACAATTTTTCATCTAGAAAGTTGTCCTTAATTGGATATTTCTCCCCTGTAGTTTTCATTCTTGACAATAAATCAGCTACCACATTAGATTTTCTTAGATTATCTACTATGGTAGTATCAAATTCTTTTAAAAGTAATAACCATATAATTATCCTACCTCCAACCACTGGTTTGTTCATTAAGTATATAAGTGTTGAGTGATCGGTATGTATAAATATTTTTTACCCTATGATATAATGTCTGAATTTATTAATTGCATAAATCATAACAAGAAATTATTTTTTAGTGGTAGTGTAATTTCTCTTAGTGGGAGTAAGATTTTTACTAAGGTAATAAATAGCATACATTTTCTGTTCTTCATCTTTATGTCCCAAAACTACACCTATTGAGTTATTTGAGGCATCTGTTTGGATGTGAAAAAGTTTTCTTCTCACCAATTAGGTCCCTATCAATTTTTGGGTAAGTGAATTAATTTTTTCTTAATTTCCTCAAAAGTTTACAACGAATTATATTCACAATCCTTGGTAATTGTAAACTAAATATGGGGGAAGAACTTTTACTAGGAACTCCTTAATTAAACGCCTATAGTCATCCAACAATGCCCTACCAAATTACTTGATATCTGTGGGGATTTAGGGAATAGGAAAGTCTGAAATAATCTTGATTCTATCTTGGTCAACCTGAATTCCTCTTTTTGAAATGGGGTGTCCATAGATAAAGAGGATGATCATCAACCATCATTAAACATTATCTCATTACTAAGATACAAATGGTGTTCCTCACATCTTGTTAGTACTCTATCCAAATTTAGCAAAGTATTATGGAAATATGTGTATTTCCATGTACAGTAACAGTCATCCATGTATACCTCTACACAATCATTCATTAGGTTCTACCTATGGAATTTATAATACAAATCTTCTGGAAGGTTCCTCTTCAGAGCATTACATAGTCCAAATGAAAATACCATATAGGCAAAGGTACTTTGTTTATTCCAAAATGAGCCCCTTGCTTATTTTGGCTAACTTGCCATCATTGCGCTGCCACTTCCTTGTTATATCAACTTCAATTTTCACATGATTTCAAGTACTTGAGGGTCTTTTGGATCATGGTTCACAATCAGATAGGATTTTTCATTCTAACCTTTCTAGACCAAGGTCTAAATTTTCCTCCTAACTCTAAATATTTTGAAAGTTATGGCTTGGCAGAGTTTTTTGGAATAAAATTTCATCCTTTGTTGCAGGTAATCGCAGCCATCTTGAAATGGTGCCACGTGGCAGTCCTAAAAGTCGGGGTAGCAGAGGAAAATTTGGTTAGAATTTTCCAAGACAGTTAGAGGAGGCACAAGGGAAAAATTCTTTTACTGGCCCACGAGCCATTTACGGAGGAGAAGGAGATCGCCATTGTTGGTAGGAGGCATGGGGATCGATTTGAGAGATTTTTTCCCTTTTTGGAAGAAAATGGCCATTTAATGGAAAATTTTGGCCCCATTAGGTCCGCGGATCATTTTTTATTTAGCTGACTCTGTGTCTTAGTGGAAGAGAATGAGACTGGTGGAGGTAGGTTGGGATTCTCTTACCAAGGAATTTGCGAAGGTGTAAAGGGATCTAATTGGCCCGCAGGCCTTTGTAAGAACTAGGTTCTATGATAGGATCAATTTACTTTAGGCCTGCGGGCCAATCTACTTCAGGATGACACGTGTCTAGTTGGCATAGTAGGGGGCTTCAAAGGTGTGGAAGGATTTGGAAAAATTTTCCAAAGTGGCCAAAAGTGTCCTTAGGGAAAACCATCAATAGGAGAGTTCCTAAATAGATCCATTGTCAACCATAGAGGCAAAATCGTGGCATACGAAGTCCCAGAGCATCAGGGTTCTCAACTTGCCCTTAAAATGTTCCCAATACAAAGAATCAAACAGAAAAGCCCAATCCCCTACCTCTGAATTGTCGTTTCTTGATCATGTGAATGGAAAGGCACTACATGTGGCATGTGGAGTGGCGGGGTGTGGATTATCTTTGTCTGTTGAAATGCTTCCAAAATCTCAACTCATCCAATTGATTGGGTTAAAGAATTATTTCAAATTTGTGTTGCATCTAACGCGATACCCATTTTAGCCCTAATTTTACCTTAATGTTTGTAGCCCTAAATCTTCAATAGGGTAACAAGGGATCTTTTGATCATAGAGCTTAGATTCTCATATGTTGAAAAACTTGTCATAGTCTTTGGAAAGATGGTAAAATATATGCCTAAACATGATTGAGGGTTTAATTTTGAATCTCTTTACCCAATATTTTCTGGGAGAAAAATTCAGAAAACATCTTTTGGCACGTAAAAAATACAAAAATGACATTCAACCACCAAATTCTAATGAAGTATTGGGTTAATTTTTTGGATCTGTAGAGCAATGTAATTGTGGCGTGATAGCATTTTTCCATGAATCCCTATCACCTTGATCTATAAAACATTGTGAAGGGATTTTATCAGTAGTTAGAACTCATGAACTCATTTTTTCCCACGCTGATTTGAAACTTTACTCTTCTCTGCTTGGCCATTAAAAGCTAGATTTGGCATCATTTTGTAACAAAGTTGGATGTTATTGCTTCTGCAAGCTCTTCTTTTCTTCTTAGTAGGTGGATTTGTTAAGGAGTCCTCAGACCTCTACCCACTTTTTCAGATATTCAGTACACACAAGTTTTTTCTCCTCTTTGCCCTATGAAGCAGGACTATATTGTATTAATCCTGGAATCTAGCACCCACCTTTCAAATGCTTCAATCACTGACTTGATTTTCCAGATCCATCTCTTACATTGGTAAAGTTTCCTTCTGATCCATTCCTTTGCATTCTGGATCACATTACTGTGCATGTTTCTATTCACATGCATCTTATATAGCTTTGTGTCTATATTTTCAATAGTAAGTGCCATTTTGCACTCATTTGGTGTAGTCACCTTTCTTTTTTGCTTAAGTTTTGTTTCCATTTCCACTTGTTTTATCATCAACCCTGTCTCCTTGGAAGTTTGTCAGAGTAGGAATTTTGAATCAAAACCTCTACAAAGATTGCATGCATATACCTAAAAAGACCAAATAAGAACCAGATTCAATCTAGAGAGTTTTCTTTAACCATTTGCAATTGTGCACTACACTTAGAGAAAACTTCTTCATGTATTTATTAGTGCATTCACACCAGGATACGTTTTCCTGTTAGAAGATAATTTTCCATATCAGCATAACTCATTTGGGGGTGTATCAGCTGAATTTTCACTAACAGTTTTGGCATGCCCATTGGGACCTAGAAAGGTCTGTCCACTTCATCTTTTGATAGGTTGGTGTGTTCCTGTGAAGATTTCATCCTTTGGAGGCAATTAATCAGCTACCACATCTAGCGACTCCATTTGGTAAATTAACCCATCTCTGGTAGTATACAGGCCTTCCTTTTCATTCATTTTCATTCATATTTTCATCCATTCTTCCTTCCATCTCTTCCATATTCTTTCATTCCATGAAGTATATGGAAGTCATTGACTTCATCGGTCCATGTATGGATATTCACATTTACAACTATGATAGTAATCCATCCAAATCCACCTCCAACATGCTTTACAACTCCTAACAAGATAAGAATTTTTTAGTGGTAGATGTCAAGATCTCAGTAGTGGGAGTACCCATATTTAGCTAGCAGTGCCATAAATCAGCATTGGCTATGGTTCTGTTCTCAAGAGCATGGGTATGTCATACAATGAAGACAATCAAATGCAAGATATTGATTTATTGGAAAAAATCCAAAAAATGTTTGAGATGTGACAAAGGTGCTCCCAATCCAGGGCCTCAAGCACAAATGAGGTAGTGATTTGGAATTAGTTGTTTAAGCACCTTGTCCAATCAAGTGGGACACTTTTCATCCCAATAGAATTCACAACCCTCAAGATAAGGTTGACTTCACACGATTGCAATGCTTAACAATTTTACTTACAAAGTGGACTTAGGGAATAGAGGTCTATGAGTATCTAGTATTCCCTGAACATGACCTTGTTAACTTTGGGGGTTTGGGGAAGCACACCAAGTCTCATAATCTTTCTTCTCCTTTTGTCTTGGTCAATCTGTATTCCTCTTTTAGTAATGTGGTGCAAGCTAATACAATTTTCCCATCATGCTCCCCCAAAAGTTGATTCCATTTCTCCATCCCCTAAGAAATAATTGGTGTTACCCCATCTCATATTTTTTTGTCCTATGTCCAAATTCCATTCAACAACCATTCCCTCTAAATGTGTTTCCAAGTACAGTAAATTCATACCATGTACACCAACACCACAATCAAATTGCAAAAGGTCAATTGATTCACAACCCACCCCTCCTGCTTGAATTCCCATAAGTCCATGTTGCGAAGATTGTTAGAGCAATCAGATAGTGCCAGTAATGGAAATATTCTAGCAGCAAGAAGAATGTATCCAAACAAGGATGAAAAGATCAAAAGTAAAGGTATTTTTTATCTTGATCCTCAGTAGTAACTCCTGATTTTATTATATCCATTAAATCCATCAAGGAAGGAAAATTATTATTTACCTGTAAGGTTTTCCAAAACTTGATATATGAATGGTAAGGGAAAATAATCTCTTAGTGTGTGGCTTTGTTCAGATCCCTATAATCAACACAAAATATTTCAATTTTCCGTATCCTTTTTAGGAATAATTACAAGAGGAGACACCCAATGACTATCTGAGATAGGATAGATAAAACCTACTTGTAATAGTTTTTCAATTTCTTGCTTGACTATGTCCCTGAAAGCTAGGCTTAATCCTTCCTCTGATGGTTGCCTAACTGATTTAATGTTTTTAGTATAGATGTGATGAGTTGAAAATAATTAAATGGATTCCTTTCATGTCTTTAGAGTCCCTAGAAAAAGTATCTAGTATGATCTTTTAGAACATCAAAAAATTTAGCTTCTTCATCATTCTTCAGGCCACCTATTAATGTTCATATATTTTACCCGGTTGAATCTCAACATGTTTGGTTCTAATGTGTGATGAAATGATTTGTTGAAAAGGGTGTCCATTAAGGTGTTTAGTGGACATGCATGTGGTAATAACATATGATATGTAGCAACATCTCCAAAATTCCCTTGAGAAATAATACTAGACAACAGGACAGTAGGAAGGGTTATGATACTTATCTTGTTATTGGTCAAACTCCTCGTCGCTGTTGTTTTCCAAAAATTCCCCACCATTTCCTAATATCTTTGAAACTAAAAATATTAATTCCATGGCTATTTATGCTCCTCCCTAAGAAAAATATCATTGCTCACAAGTGAAATTATTTACATTTACATGGGATCGTTGTTGTTGTTGTTATTCCGGAGATAAGTCGAAATGTTCTGCAACTAAATGTGATGGTTTCGGAACTAAATCCGTAGGTTCCAGAACTAAGCCAATTTTTTCCAAGGACAACTGGTGTTCATTCAATGGTTGATTAATCATAGATTCCTCTCTGATGTGATCCTGCTGCAAAAAATTATAATAGCAACAAAGAAGATGATCTTTCTATTAGGTAAGATCATCACTCACAATTTCTCTTGAATTATCAATAAAAGGTCATGCGGGATGGGTATAATAAGAAATTTTCTTAGAATCTACCATTGAGATACTCATTCACCTGATTTGCAATCAATTAAGGGTAGCAAACTGAGCTAAGATGGTCTTCATACAAAATACGGGGATAACTAAGGGTTTTAACTCTTGGCTGCGTCTTTCTGCCCCAAATATAAGGAAGCCATTGGTATTCCCAGGACTCAACCTATAATGCCACATCTTCATAACTAATTACAGTGTCTACGGCTAGTTTCCATCTGACAATATGGTTGTTTATGGAACAGTTTGGGAGCCTAGAATGGTTAATGTTTTCAAAGTGTCCATTGTCATCACATTTATAGCTACTCCCAAATCAACCAAAACATTATGTATATATTTATTCCCTATAGAGACAAAAATAACATGGCTATTAGGATCTCCATATTTGGTAATTAAGAGTTTTCCTGCTAATAAATCAACAAGTTTCCTATCTACTTTAATAATCCTGGGGTATTTCTTCTTTCTTCCAGGTATTTTTAAACATAACATCTTGATCAACTTGTTTAACTCCAGAATGTCCTTGATTACTTGTAACAATGATATTTAAATATTTAATTTCCTCAACTCTTGTACCAACTCATATTCTTTGGTCCCTATAACTTCTTAAAATCTCTCTGGGAATGGAGTTTTAGCATATTTTCTACCTGGATCCTTTTCTTTTTCATCTTTCTTGAGAAAAACTGCACTAGGGATTTCATTTTCTTCTATCATTTCAATAATTATAACAGGTGGGTTGCCAATTAATTTTCTAGATATGGTTTGAATATTTTTACAATCCATGACATTTAGATCCACTAGTTTTCTTGTTCTGCCCCATAGACATGAGTTGTTTGTTTGTTTATGGGATTATCACTTGGTTGTGTTGGAATTTTTGTTCGTACCACATTTTCATTTTGTGAATTTTGTGCTGGGGAACCCATTATGTCTTGTTGATTCTTATTGAGATATGTCCTACCTTAAGCATAATTATTAGGGCTCCACCTAGGTTATGACCAGGCATTCGGGTTACCTTGACCAAACCATGGTTGTTGGTGTCCTTGAGCATACCAAGATTTTCCTAACCAATCCTAAGGATTCCATATTGGTTGAGGGAACCAAGGTGGTTATCCCTAAATTTTTGGTACTATCCCCTAAATTTTTGGTACTATCTGAGCTACCCATGGCATCATCCAGGGGTTAGGAATTGACCTGGGTATGAAATTCCCTTGGCTAGGTTGTCTCTGGCCAAAATTTACTTCTTTTGATGTGGATGGAGTGCTAGTTTGTTTAATATTATTTTTAATAAATGAAAGAAGAGAACGTGCATTACTCTCATGGTCCCTAGATTCATAGATAAGACACATTTATATTTTATCCAGGGGACAATCTCTTATTGCATGCTTTTTCTTGCATCTAGGACAATACATAGCTAATGGTTCACTTTTAACATTTGCTTTATCTTGCAATCCATCCATGGTGGAGGTTAATTAAACTAAAATGTTTGTTTTAAATTTTTCCATTTCATCCATCATTTTGTTCATATCTAGGTTCAAACTTTTAATTGTTTTTCATTTTCTAGGTCCACCCCTTGTTCTTGAATAGATTATACAAATGTCTTTAATATCATTTATTCTTAATTGATCAATGTTACCACCTCCCATAAAATCAAGTGCATCCTTAGATTCATCGTAAAGACCTTTAAGAAAAATGGTTTTTCTTAACTCCTCTTATAGTACAAATACACATCTTTTACTCAGAAAGACGAATCTGTCGAAATAATCTTCCATATTCTCATCCTTCCCCTACTTGATTTTATTTTATTTTTCCTTCCTATGCCTCCCTATACAGTAATCTTGAGAGTTTTCTAGGAAGGAAACTTCCATTTGAGCCCAAGTGGTAATAGAATTAGATGTTAATCCAATAAACCACCTCATTGTTGCATCCTTTAGGGTAGATGGAAACAACTTGAGCTTCTGATTCTTTTTTTTGTAATCATAAGTTTGACAAAGTACTTTAAATTCAAATAGAATTTTGTTAGGATATTTAGATGACATTCCTATAAATGTGGGTAAATTTGTAGGTGAAATATTTTTCATGAGTGTATCATCATCGTCCAACTGAATTAGATAATTAAAGGTCCTATGAGGTTCTCTTTTAGCTTCTTGTGCCATTTCTACAGTACCTTCTAGAATTTTATTCCAATCAATATGGTATGTGATCTATTTTGGGGAAGGATGGGTAGGAGATTGACTACTTGATTGTGAATCAAAACTTTCTTTAAATGGGTCTTGGGATATAATTTTATTTCGAAAGGTTCCACTTCCTTCTGGTGACTAATCTAAAAATTAAAAAGGTGGAAATTTTGCTTCTTGTCTAATAGGGAAAAATGGTGCTTCTAATTCTTGGTCATATTCATTATTTGATTGAGAAGTAATGATGATTCTTGTTCAGATATTTTTGGGAGGAATCGAACCTTGTAGTCTCTTGGTCTACTCATAAATTTTTATGATGACATAGGGAAGATTCCTCAATTACTATATGTATGATTGTTGCTTTTTTTGACACCTAATTAGATAATTATAACTATTGGGTCCCCAGAAACGGTGAAAAAAATGATGGGTGTCATTATTCCCTTCATTTAATCAACTCTTTGTTGATGTCATATTCAAACCAGGGGTGTCCTAAGCTATATGCAACAAAAAAATCCTAGTGATCTAGTAATTGTCTATAGGTATTTGTTATTTTATTTTCTGGGGGTTTTTGCAGTGTCCTTAGGATTCTATGGCCAAAGCCTTATTATCTCTATGTTGTAAGAAACTTGTTGAAATAAACAATCATTGCTGGAATGAATTTCTAGAAATAAACACACGTACATGAATAAATAGATTGTTGTAAATAAACACACAATGCAAAAGTAAAAACACTTTTCTTGGAAATAAACACAGATAAAAATGTTGTGAAACGATTGTAAGGAAATGAAAATCTAGTCTATAACACCTGCATGGACAAGTATAAAACAAAGTGCGATTTAAAGAATCCAAGACATTTAAAAAATTAATAGATCTACACTAATTTCTTTAGAAATATAAATACCAATAAAATGAGAATCATGGTTCTTGGAGGAGTGGGCATTTTCTCCACCTTGAATCAGGATTTGACAAGGTAATATTCTCTCAAAATGAAGTGGCTATTTTATTATTGAAATATTTTGTCTTACCAAAATGTGTTGAATCTTTCTATCTATCTATCTCTATATGTCTATATATGTATGTTCTCTTTCTTTAATCTATCTAGAGGTCTCTATATATGTATTTCTTTCAAAAATGCATTTACAACCATATTTTTTCTACTGATTCAGATGGAACCGAATTATGCCCAAAATAGATGTTGAATTTAGAACCTTATTAGATGTATAGTTGTTAGATAATTTATCCCTAGATCTTTGAGTATGAAGAATCATCAATTTTCTGATCTGCTTCTAATTGAAAGGCTTCATTGATTGCTTTATGATTGGATGTTGTCAAAATAATAGATTCCCATTGGTTTTGGAACTTTGGAGAAGTTTCAGAACTAAAGGGGATTGTTTTTTATCTAACCGTGAAAGTTCTGGAGCTAAACGCAGGAGTTCCAGAACTAAGTGCTAGGGTTCTGGAACTAAGTCTGAAAGTTCAAGAACTAAGCGATATAGCTCATAAACTATGTGCTAGAGTTCCAGAACTAATTCTGGAAGTTCTGGAACTAAGATGTATTGAATCCAAGGCTCCTAAGAACATGTTGATCACTTCATACTCTGTTCTCTGACTGATTATAACCTGTTTTATTAAAAAAAATGAATTTCCACACACTTATTTAGGAATTACAAATCTTTAAACTTTATAACTAATATTCAACAAAAGATGTAAAATTACATCCTAACTTACATTAGATCAATCAAAAGTCACAAAATGCATTCAAACTTGATAAAAATGACAGTAAAATAAGATCATTAATTATGCATTAATGAGCCATATTTTGGCATTATCATATATTAAGAAAATCCTCAAGTTCATGGTCAAATACCTCACACAAGACAATTCCATAAGTATAATCCTAATATAGCCATCCAATCTAAAGTATTAGTTCCCATTCAAAACAACCTTGTTTAGGACTATCAATGGTGTTTACCTTGTAACCTAGATCGCAACCAAACCACTTATCTAAATGGCATCCTAAAATAAGCATTAATGGTAAAAAAATTCCTCATTCTCTCAAGCTACATCAACAAAAGTTTCATCGCCACTAAAGGCTACTTAAGAGCCATAAAATGATGCCTCATGTATAAAATGGAAAATAGATGAGTTTAATGGGATAAATCAGCGTTGTAGTAATTTTTCTATCCACCGAATAACTTTCTAATATCATGCACACCGACTTATCATCCAGCGAACGTTGGGAAATCATCCAAGGCATGAGCAGGATCTGAGACCCTCCTTTATGTGAACATTGTGAGAAGATCTTACCATTTTTAGAGGATTTTTTGTAGAGAAGTGAATATTCATGTAAAGAAGTAACATGAACTATCATATCCTTGTACCCAAGTATTTAATCACGAGAGAAACATCATAACATGAAATACAAGGAACAAATTTACTATGAAATATAAGGAAATAATAGTAGGGTTTGCACCCCTGAACCAAATATTCCGAATAGACACATATAGTTATATTAATCATAGTATTAGTAACCACATTACATTCAAAAGGGTTATATTAGACCAAATATATAAAAAATTCATCAAATTTATCTCTTATAGATCTTCCCTAGTGTGGTATTCTAACTATGCCCTCCTAGTTTACCCCTTATTATGTATTTTAATGCCATACAAAGGCTTATTACATCCATTATACCCCTTAGCACTGATGCTCTAAATCCTAGCCTTACTACAACATCATACTTTTGATGCATTCCCTTATGATCTCACACCTATTGTATTTCGTCTTCTTCTCCATTCAGGTGTGTCTCTATTGCTCTAGAGTATCTCTATAAATAGGTTAGCACCCAATGCCATGCCTTCCTCTAGGAGCAGATCATATGCCAAGTGTTAAGTTGGTCCTCCAATAGAGCATGTTTATTCTGTTATGAGCTCTCTTCTTTCTGCAACGATTTATTTTGGGAACCTTCCATGCATGGAATATTCCTTCTTTGACCACCAAGCCTCCAAGTTGTCACCTTATCCACTCAGCACACCTAGTCAGGTCATGTTTTTACTCAAGTTCCTTTAGAATTTTGAATATGGATAATTCCTTAGATCATGTTTTCATGTCTTGCGCACACACCCTAGTTTCTCTAAAACCCTTTTCCTACACGTTTTTCCCCCATGTACCATTCTTCTTCCTAGCCCCATGTGCACACGTGCCCTTTGGCACTTAGCCAATATTTTAGGGTCCAACATCACCCCACACTAAGCTTGTTCTCCATCCTTAGAAACATACTAATACTCCAAAGAATAAAGAATAGTGGGACTTAGACAGTTTGAATAAAGAATCAAGGAATGAAGAATATTGTTATTTCTGTAAAAGCAGTGGGAACTCCTTCCTCATTGTTTCCTCGACCTTTTCCTAGGCATTTACTTTACCCTACGCCTACTAGAGTAGGCTTCCCACTATAGTGCTCACCTCTTCAAAACTCAGTTCACCTCCCTTAGTGTTCAACATATCAAAAAACCCCTTTAGTTGCTTGCTAAGGTCATGAAGTGCATCCATTCTTCGTGTGACCTAGGTTTATAGATATTTGAGCCAATTTTTGACTAACCCTCACAAATATTTTGATTTCTTCCATTTTATTTTTAACCTCGACCAGGATCTTATCCAACTCTACACTATTTCCTTTATTCTTTTCTTGGAATTCTTTCAGATACACCTCATGCGTAGCAACTAATATACTTGTTACTTTGTCCCTTTAAGATAAGATATTATACATGGCCTCAGCCATGTGCACAGTGGTCTATATAATAGAAATGAGTTTGGAATATCATGTCACTACCTCCCTAATCTTCATCTTCTCTTGTTCCTTTTGGCACGCCAAAATCTCTTCTGCTGATTCTAAAGTGAGCAGCCATCTTTCCATGGTGAGGATGTATGTTAAGTCTTCCAAGCATTGCATGGTTGACTCATATTTTTTCTTAGGCGGTGCTAAGTCTGGGTATTTTAGGATAATGGCATCCGTGATCATTTCAATTTTCTTGTACACCTCTCACACATTTTCCTTTTCCTCCTTTAGTTCACTCCTGAACTATGCGTTGATCAGCTCTTCTTTCTTTAGATCCTTGCTCTTCTCAGTGAGTTCCTCCTCCTTATCAAGTTCTTCTTCTAGGAACCTTACCCTATCATTCCTTCCAAAACACCTCACCTCAACCTTAACCGATACCTAGTTGATGACATTAAAGACTTGCTCATATGATAACTGTTGAGATTTTACTAGTGGGTTTATTCCTTTGTTCTTTCGTACCTTCACCAGCACTCCCTAACAAACCTCAAACTCAATCTCATCAACATGGGACTCAAAAGCACAAGATAACATATTCCTTGTTCATGGGTATGTGCCTTTTTCTTCGAAGGAATACCATTCAAGGAGTTGATTTGTGAGCACAATAATTTAAAAGCGTGTGCATAGTACCTTACTTGGATCATTAATGTAACTCATCCCCTACTCTTACACTACTACCATGCTCTTTCCTCCTATGTGTATTACCTTTAGAAAGATTAATAATAAGCTGAGATCTCCTCCCATGCTCCCATATTATTTCCCTAAAATTTCCTCTTCCATCTCCTTGAGTATCTCATTAATGATTCACTCCACTTCCTACTCCACTAACTCCTTTATTATTCCTACTACTTCTCTTTTTGTGGCCTTTTCTATTTTATTTTTGGTGAGGCTTGGGGTCCTTTGATCCTTAGTATTCACTTCTTCACTCTCCCCTTTTCCTTGAGCACCTTACTCTTCTCCATCCTTTTCTTCATTTTCTTCATCTTCAGAATCATGCCCATTGTGCACCAGATGGTCTTGCGCTTCTTGATGCTTTTCATCATCTCTTTCACCTCTGTAGGCCTCAAGGATCTCCATTTATTCTAAGTCAGGATTCTCTACTACCTTCTTCTTCTTTCTAACCGGTGATTCCAGTATAGCAGACTCTTCCCTTTCTTCTTCTTCTGTAAGTGACTCCTTCCTTTGTGATTCCTCTTTTGTAGGAGGTTCTTCTTACTCTGACACCTCTTCCTCAGGTTATTTTTCCTTTTCCTTGGTGGGGTACTTCTTTCTTCATGTATATGTTCTTGGCTTCATGCTTGACTCTGGCACGTCTAAAGATTGTGTTGTTTACACACTTTGTGCTTTCTTCTCTGGCACTTCTTCCCTCTCTCTCTTTCTTGGTGCGGAATTCTTTCTTCTAGTGGGGTCTTCTAGGATGGAGAAATCATTCTCCAATTAGGTTCACTCCTCATACTTGGGCCTTATATATAGGTATACCCTTGATGCATTCCTTCCAACAATTGTTAGCGTCACAGGTTTCATCATGCGAACCTTATGAGAGACAAAATTCTCAACATAAGTGTACGTTTTAGGGTATACCAGCTTCATTTGTAGGTTGCGGTGGTCTTGGTTTACCTCACTGAACTCGAACCTTAGTATTTTTTCTTCTTTAAATTTATTGACCCTTATTTGAAAGTATTGTATAGTGAAAGAGAGGTATTTTACACCATTGACTCTTGGTCTCATCTATCAATGTGAATTTTCCAATGCAAAAATGTTGGTATATAGTAAACTCAGCCTTTCCTTGTACTAATGCTAGAAATTGTTTGGGGATTCTCCATTCAAATTTGAATGTGTCACGCATACTCTTGTACCATTTCTCAAAGCGCACCTTGTGGGTGGCCGTCATGGTGTCATAAGTGTACCTTTAAAATCTTTTCATGGCGGAAAGGATTTCATCTGGATACTCCCATAAAAACTTAGTTGGCCCATCGGGAACTCTAAACTCCAAGAATATGATGGTGAGGAGGACATTTCCAAACATGATCTTCTCTCCTTCATGCGTGTCACTGATGATTTCTTTTGTAATGAAGGAGGACAAGTTATAGATGGTTCCCTCTAAAATCTTTCAACACACATTCAACCAAGCGTTATTTATCTATGTCCACCTTTATTTCCCATACAACTTGAATACCAATCACGTAACCATCCTCATCACTGGGTCAAATATTTATGAAATATCAAAGTAGCATAAGCCCTTATTATAATCATAAGCTTAGACTATCTCCTTAATATATTTCTTATGTTCTAGGTCATCATCCATCGGCTCCCCATCATAGAAAAGGCTAGTAAAATTAGAGATTAGTTGAGGGGTTATCCACATTCTGTGGCTCACGAAGTAGAAGTGGTCCTCATGTACACGCAACATCAACCATTGGAATAGTCACTCAGGTTTGCCAAAGTAGGGAAACTCATAAAGTTGCAACAACCCAACATTCTCCAATTTTACCTTCACCTCATCATCATAAAATAACACTCCTTTTGGTGTCCTCTTATCTATCAGGTGGACTAGTTCTAATGTCATATCCTTCTCTATGGTGCTTGTGTGATGGTAGTAATCGCTCACGGCCATCTTCCTTAAATGGGATACCCATTCTTTTCCTAGAAACACACCATTTGGGTATTGCATCTCCGCATACAACTCTTCATTGAAACTGGTGGTGGCAGTTTGTTTCCCCTTGTCCTTTCCCTTCTTAGGTGTGACAGTTTCCTTCTTTGGTGCCATTTTCTTGTCAGGTTAAAAACAAAATCTTTCTTTCTCCTCTTCCTTTCTCTGCTTAAATATGTGGCTCAACTTCATGAAGAATCCCTTTACTCTCATGCCCTAACTGTAGAACCTAAAATTGGACAACCTTTCAATAAGGTGGTGTACTCTTCTGAACCCTTCTTCCCTATGCTCATGTACTCCTTCCACTCTGGTTCACAAAACATACTAGTCATGCACTTAGATTTTCACAATTCCTCCTTCACAGAAATATTTCTTCATGGATGCCATAGTTTGCAAGAACTCTTCAATATCATAATAGCAAGGTAAACAATGATGTGCATGATCTTCTACTTATAAATTTTTCTTCTCTCCCATGATAAATTATATGCCACCTACCAATGTACTTAGCATTAAATAAAAAAATTTCCACTAAATTAGATCTTAAGCACTATTACCCATGATCCCAATCCTGCGCAAAACATATCTACAACCTTTGGGCGTGTAAAAATCCGTACTGACTGAAGAATCTTACGCATGCACTTGCAGTGCCAAAGGAACTTCTTCTACCCTTGACATGATGTTTTCCCTTACCTACCTCATGTTGTTCTCGTGCTTCTCATCCCTTTTAAATTGTCTTTGTAAATCTATCCTGACACCATAATTCCTTGTCCACCTTTTCCACATGTGCTCTCCTACCTTATGTGCTTTTTATCCTTCAATTTGGGCCATTGAAACACAACTACTACAAAATTCAATTTTACTTCGCATTACTCCACCCCACGTAAAAATAGGTGTGTGGTCCTTTGTATATACACAACCATTTGAAAGTAATAAGTGGTTACTGGCGTACAAGGTGCACGAAATAACACAAATAGAAGGGAACAAACAATGAGAAAGGGAAACACAAGGAAAATAAATGCATTAAGGGAGATCCTAGACTAAATGGAAATCCTTCCTTATTTACAAACATAAAGAAGACTTATTTATAGTAGGGCTTCAACCTACTCCCATTGAAATGACCTAGTAACCGTGTTCCATAAAGCACTTGTAATTGGAAAATACCTGAATCAAAAATGTATGAGATGATATATAGCCCTAACCAATAGATAGTAAATTTCCTAGGATGGCACAGAAACTTAGAATCATATAACAAAACATCTGTCTAACCTCAAATTGTTTATTTTTAATATGTTGATCATGCCATGCTTTTTTCATGCTTTTTCAGTCTTCTGACACCATCTAGCAAGTGATCACCTTTCATTCAACTGCATTAACTTCTCCATGCACTCTTGAATTGATTTTTCATTAGCTAACCCTCATGCGCGTAGAATACACAACAATGGTAGCATTAATTCAACTAGTAGGAAAACCTCCATGCCAAACACCAACTGAAACGGTGTGGCTTTGTTCAATATCTTGTAGGTTGTCATGTATGCCAATAAAATGGTTCATACCTTGTCATCCCAATATTGTCTTCCCACATCACAAATTTTAGTTAACGTGTGACTCAAAATTTTGTTAAATTCCTCAGCAGTTCTATTAGCTTGTGGGTGATATGGGGTAGTCTTATGATGGGCCACCATGAATTTGGACAACAAAATCCTAACTATTTCTTTAAAAAAATGTGTACCCCTATCACTAGTCAATCTTAAAGGACATCCATACCTATTAATTATGTTCTCCCATTAAAATTTAACAGTTGTCACTATTGTATAGTTCCTTGTAGGCACTTCCTCCACCCACCTAATTAAGTAATAAGTGCAAGTGATGATATAACATGAACCAATCCTTCACGCAGTAGGTAAAATTGGTCCTACAAAAATAAATGGACAAAATTTTAAATGGTTTTACATTGGCTTTAGGCTGCAAGGGAATATCATCCCCTTTTCCTAGCTTTCCAAGGCGCTGGAAATGGTCATAGGTCTTACAAAATTCAATGCAGTCCTAGTATGTGCTTTCTCACAAAATCCCTACAAGTACAATCTTCCATGTGGTTGTATTCCCTACATAGTTCCCTCCTACAATTCCACCATGTTCTTCTTCCATGATAAGAATGTGCTCATGTTATAACATGCATCAGCACAGAACCTCATCACATCCTTACTTGTATAACTCTCTCCTAATTAGCATGTAGGTTGTGACGCGTATAGCTAACTATTTCCTTTCAAAATATTTCATTCCTTTTAGTGCCACACCCATTTTGAGAAACACATAAATATCCTCTAAGTCAGAGGACACGTGCCATAATATAAACATTTACACGTCTAGCATAAAATACTCAATGCTCTTCGCATCCTCCCTTGAGTCAATTCTTGAATAATGGCTAGGCCCTGAGTTACTCTTTCCTAATTTCACAGCAATTGCAAACTCAAACTCTTGAAATAAAGGACCCACCAACATATATGCCCTTACAAAATGAGCTTGTTCACCAAGTACTTTAAGGCCATGTGAATCATGTAAAATACGAAGGGTGTTGCTAGCAGATACTTCTTAAACTCATGTAGCGCATAGATCACCGAAATTGCTTCACATTTAGTAGTGGTGTAGTTTTTCTCTGCTGGTGTCAAATTCCTACTTGGAAAACAAAGGGGGTGATCAATAATCCCTTCTCTAGGTTGTGCTAGGACTACTCTAATGGTTTTCCCTGAGACATCAACATGCACATGGAAAGGTTTATCCCAAGAGGAAAACCATAATATGGGTGTAGTGACAAGTTTATCCTTCAAAGTGTCAAATGCTACATGTTGCACCTCTCCCCAATGAAAGGCACTCTTGTGTTTTAGTAACTTCTCCAATAGTGCAATGATTTTGGCATACCGCTTGATAAAATTTCAGTAGTATTTTGTATGCCCAAGTAATCCATGCATGGTGCTATGATTGGTAGGCTCCCCTAACCCTATAATAACAACAAATTTTGTGGGATCCACCAAAAAACCTTCCTTGCATATGATATTCCCCAATAAGAGTCCCAAATGGAGTAGTAAAAAAACATTTCTTAATGTTGAGGGATATCCTCAACTGCTAACATCTCTCAAACATCAGCATAAAATTATCACAATCGTCTTTCACTAGTCTATACACCATCCAATCATCAAGGTAGACTTGCAGAAAACTTATGGATAAAATTCTGAAATTCCTAGACCACTGCGTGAAAACACATGCGACGTGCTTTTCAGTCCAAAAGGCATGACCATATAGGAAAAACTTCCTCACTCAGTGGTGAAACTTTTATTCTCTTCGTATTCGTTGGAAATTATAACTTGATGGTATCCTAAGAATCCATCCGTGAAGGAACAGATCTCACGCCTAGACACTCCTTCAAGAATATCCTCGGTAAAAAGGGTTAGAAAAGGATTAATTACTCATATTGTATTTAAGTCCTTATAGCCAACACATATCCTTATCCTTTTATCCTTATTAATAATGATGACCATGGGGCTTATCCATTCTGATTCCTCCACAAATTCAATGATGCCTGAAGTGATCATCTTTAATATTTCCTCCTTAACCATGATGTGAAGATTTTTATTCATTCGATAATGTCTCTTTTGGATCGGGTACACACCATCTTTCACCTTGATCTTCATATCCCGCAAGGAGTGGTGAATGTTTTTAAGCTCATAACACCCACGTGGAAAAAAATCTTGAAACTCACATAATAGATCAATGATCTTCGAGACTTCCTTCTCCATCCAATAGTCTCCAATAGTGGCCTCCTTAGGTTCATCCTATGAACCATGTTGACCTTATTTATTTTTAGGGGTCCATGGTAGGTACACGCTTTCTCATCAACACTATCAATAACTTCACGCTTACCTTCAGTATGGTTAACATCCAAAATATCCATCTCTTCTAAATCTATTATGTATGCCATATTTCCCTTTTATTTCTCCATGTAAGCATGTTTAAGCTACACCTCTTATGAATCTTCTTCATCAAAGTGCGGTTTGAAACTAGGTTCACCCAATAACTCTAATATTCTATGTTTTTCCATGGTACTTTCTCCCATCATTAGGTTCTTCACAACCTACAATACTCTATCCACAGATGGTTTAGTACTCCGATACTCAAAATATTGAAGGGGGTTAGCCATCAATTCCTAAAAATTTCCAATCTGACAACACATTTTGGAGTGAATATACCCATGTGCACACATAACCTTGTAAGGTGGAATGTAACTTAAGCACCCATAATGAAGGTGAAATTTCCTCCATGCCTTCCATCCATGCTTTCTCACATGCTTTGACATGGGACGAGGTGGGTTCATTTCCATGGTAGTCATGTATTATAGTGGGTGTATTACTTCAGGAGAACCTAACAAAAAATGTGATTCTCACTTCACGCCACTCTAGAAGGCTGTCATGGTGAGTCACCCACCAATGTGTTGCGGTCTCAAGAAATTTATAACTAATCATCTCTCTTATTTTGATATCATTTCTCCACTGAGCTTCTATTTATCATAATAAATCATTAGGGTTGGCTCCTCTAGAATAACTTGGTAACTTCTTCCCTCCCAAGCACTTGACTGAGCGTACCTTCATTACTCTTATCACAAAGCCTTTTAGGTGTCACCCAATTAACTCATAATTCTTATGTGCCCAATTTTCACATGCTACACTAGTTGTATCACTCATGGAAAGAGTATCTTCAAACTGAATAACCCCTTCCATAGGGTGAATCATCGTAGGGTCCCTAATAGAGCACACATATATCTTATCGAGAACTTCTTTTCCTAAGGGATCAATATATGGTGCTGATTTTCCATCAGTTAAGGGGATGATGACCCACTCCTTATTTTCAAAACTTATGTATCCCTTATTGAAACTTAGGTCAACATTATTATTGTAACACCATGGGAGCCTAAGTAATGCTAGAAAGTTGTCTGCCTTGGCTAGCACCAAGACTTCAAAACCCCCAATGAATTTTTCCCCTTGGATAGTGATAACAATGTCCTTCAAAACACTAATGGGCATTGCCTTTTTTTTGTTATCCATATAAATCACATTCAAAGATGGCTATAATGGGGGCCTTCCCATCTATTTCCATGCATCCAGGGTAATAAAATTTACCTTCACGTCTATGTCAATCAAAATATTTCTTAGAGGCCACCCATCTTCAACAACATTCAAGGTAATATCCTTATCATAATCAAGGATGTGGGGAGGAAGGTTGGCATGCAAACCTACCTCTCGCACCCTTCTCCAACACATAGTACCTTCTCCCATAACCATTCTCCTTGTAAGGGAATGATATGCTCTTGCCTCAACATATTACATACTTCTCTAACCTCGTCAAGATCCCTCTATGGAGCCTAAACATTCTTCCTTCACTCTAACTATCTTGACTACTCTTTTAGGAACTGGATCTCCCCTTAAAGGCTTCGAATCACATCCATGGTTTCTTAATACAATTCTTTCTGATCAGTATGATTTGGATAGTTTCCATGCACCACTTTTTTTCTAATAACTAGTGGTCTTTACCTTAGTATATCCCTTGCATGCATAGCCTTAGCTTGCATCGTAACTAGTATCGGTTCTAGTTCTAACTCATGCACCACTCTTTGCATCCATTGTGAATCGACTTTCCTCACGCTTACCATGCCGACACGTTTATCTTTCCAATGCTGCTAGATCAGTTGCTCAAATAACTTCGGGAACTCCTCATACTTGTGCTTCCTTCCACACCATGAGCATTGTAACAAATCAAGGAATTCATGCTTATAGTGCTCTGTATACCCATAATTGTAATAGTTTCCACACGGGAACTCAATTATTTCTCATCCGCAGTTACCACAACCATGAAATCCTCCTCAAAATCCTCTTCCTCATGCTCCTCCATCCATGTTCCCTTCATATTGATGCCCCTCACCCTTTAAATTGTTCGTGACGATGGTCTGGCACACACCAATGTCAATGGTACCATGTATATGGTCGATCAGTTTGCAATCCTTGGTTTCATGAGTAGTGGAGGTGTAGATCATGCAATAACATGACACATTCTTACAGATCATGTGCTACAGTAGTGGGAATCTACTTACATCATGATATCCATGGAAAATTTCACAGTCCACTATCATGGCATGTACTGATCTCCACGGACAAATTTCCTTTGTATGTCCCTCTACCTCATAATCCATGCACCATAGACCACTACGAGTCTCATGCACCGAGTTTACAGATAGCTTCTCTAGTTGCTTTGCCATTGCAGAAATCTGAGCCTCAAGGAAGGGGCTAACACTGATATCCATGCTTCCAACATCCTCAGTGCTTAGGGAATCCTCCAATGCCTCGCATGGGTCTATGAAAGTCTTGTGTAAAATCACTCTCCTAAATGGTGTTATCAATCCTCTAAAACACCACTTAGCATGCTAAGAGAGGTGAATATATTAGGATAGATTTTAGAAGAGATTATTAAAATGTGTGTTATAGTCCTACACTCTCTCTTCCATTCCCTAATGAATCTCTTTAAGCATGTTGATTCTCTTCTGGTCAAATTCAAAGATATGAAATTCAGCCAAGAAATAATTCTACTGCGTAGTGTAATCTACCACTTGTTGATATGGGTCATACTTCTGGTACCAGCTATGCATGCATCCTTGAAAAGTCCTTTCGGTACTAGCTATCCACCCACTAACTTTCTAATCCCATCCTAGTCAGCATATCACCTAGCTGGCACTGGGTTCTCACCTGAGGCATGCGTAGGCACCGAGCCCCTCCTTTATGTGAACATTGTGAGAAGTTATTGCCATTGTTAGAGGATTGGTTACAAAGAAGTGAATATTCATGTAAAAGAGCAACATGAGCTATCATATCCTTGTACCTAAGCATTTAATAACTAGGGAGACATCATAACATGAAGTACAAGGAATAGATCTATCATGAAATATAAGGAAATAATTGTTGGGTTTGCACCCCTGAACCAGATATTCAAAATAGAGCCATATAGTTCTATTGATCATAGTATCAGTAACCACATTACATTCAAAAGGTTCATACAGACCAAATATATCAAAAATACTTCAGACTTATCTTTTACACATATTCCCTAGTGTGGTATTCTAACTATGCCCTCCCAGTTCACCCCTTATTATGTATTTTAATGCCATACAAAGGCCTATTATGTCCATTTTACCCCTTAGCACTAATGCTCTAAATCCTAGCCTTACTGCAATATCATACTCTTGATGCATTCCCTTATGATCTCACACCTGTTATCTGTCATAATCTTCTCCATTCAAGTGTGTCTCTGTTGCTCTAGACAATATCTATAAATAGGTTTAGCACCCACCTCCATGCCTTCCTCTAGGACTAGATCGAATGCCAAGTGTCTAGGTGGTCCTCTAACGGAGCATGTTTATTCTATTCCGAGCTCTCTACTTTCTGTAATGATGTCTTTTAGGAACCTTCCATGCATTGCATATTCCTTCCTTGACCACCAAGCCTCAAGGATGTCACCTTATCCACTCAGCAAACCTAGTCAGGTCATGTTTTTCCTCAAGTTTCTTTAGAATGATTAATATAGCTAAGTCCTTTAATCATGTTGTCCTACCTTTCCCACGCTCCCTGGTTTCTCTAAAGCCATTCTTAAACTGTTTTCATATGTGCTTTTCCCCCACGTTCCCTTCTTCTTCTTGGCCCTATGTGTGCACATGCCCTTTGGCACTTAGCCAATATTTTGAGGCAAAATAAACCTTCTCATCTAGGTGTATTAGATAATACTAGCTTGAACATCTATATGTGGGATTCCTCAAATATTCAAAGACAAATGGATCTTTTACAAGAAAATATGTCCAATATCTCCATGGAAGATGAGTCATCCAAAGAATAGATTTTTTTTGTATTCACTAATACACTTCAATAGAAGGATGATGAGCCAAGAAAGAGTGTGAAACCTCCTCCCTTATATGTCCCCATAATTATTGTTACTCACTTGGTTCATAATTGTATGATTGACTCATGGGAAATAAATTAAGTGATGCCCAAATAGATAACATATCAGTTGGGTATTGAATTTGATTCCCTCTCTAAAGGTGTGGTTCAAATGGATGGAATAATAATAGAAACTATTGGAGTCATCAGAGGTTTAATCATCACATTGCATGCATCCCCTAACTTTTATATTCCTAAGGATGTCTTTATAATAGATCTACCTCCATTTTGTTGTATTCCTATCTGAGGACTTCACTGTGAAGATTAGAGGATACTTATCAGCTCACTAGTCTCATATTCTCTTTAGGAAAATATATGGTACAAAGGTTAAGATAAGGTCAGATATTATTTTCACATATCACATCAAATATTATACACCAAACCCTATTTTCTAAGAGGCAAACATTGATGTTAAAAGCATTCTAGATTTGTTTCTCAATGAGTGAGGAGTTTAATCCCATAGTTTTGATCCCTATAAATATATTGGATATATTGGTTTGGGTATATATTTCTTGCATGAAGAAAATTCACCCATTCCTTGAAAGAGGGATTCACGAGAACCGATATAAAAAACAATGCACCAAAATGAAGTTGCACTCCGATGGTAACGTCAAGCTCTAACACAATAAGCAAGATTTGAACAATGGAAAGAATATGCAAATAAGAAAACATGTCTACTCATTCTCAAGGATCGAAAAAAGGAAGTACAAATAGGGGTGTTGTGTAACCCCCATTCCTAAACAAGGAAAGAATATCAATGACACCACTGACGCATATGACATGACTGGTGCATATGACACCACTAAAGGAGGAGTTAAAATTCCAAATAAGGAATGTAACTCCTATGACACACTGACACAAATGACAATGACAGATTCTATGATAGAATATGATGCTTATCATTTGACTTCCTAATACCTATGACTCTCACAAGGTGAGATGACTCACTAGGTGATGTGGATGATGACTAGGCATGTCACACACACCAACACCCCCCCTTCATCGAAGCTGAAGAAGAGTTCATGGTAATCTAGAATAGAAAATAAGACCCCCCTAGACAACTAAGAAAGATGTGTCAATGGGGCCCAAAAACTAAAGGCATGATAAGGTGCCCATATATAAACCACATATTTCTGAAAAGAAGAAGAGGAGAAGGAGGACTATATAGCCTGAAGAAGATGGGTGGCTGCAACAGACCTCACCCCAAGAAGAGACCACAAATGGATAAATTTCACCTTAGTGAAGGGCTTGGTGAATATGTCTGCAACCTGATCAGCTGTCTAAACATACTGTATGTTGATGATGTTTTCAGATCCCATATGAAGTGCATGTGAATCTCAATGTGCTTCGTCCGATGATGCTAAACTAGATTTCTATAAATTGAGATACTGCTCATGTTGTCACAGTAGATAATGGTATGCCACCGAAAGTGGATGCCAAACTTTGTCAAGATACCATGTAACCAAACAACTTCTATGGCAATGTTAACTGCTCCTCTGTATTATGCTTATGTCAATGATATGGAAATGGAATTCTACTTCTTACTGGACCAAGTGATAGGACCTGTACCAAGAGTGAAACTGTAGCCTGAGATAGACTTTTGATGATCTAGATCACCAACCCAATCTAAGTCTATAAATCCAACCAAGTCAATCTCAGTCCCTCTTAAGTAATGAAAACCATATGTGTGAGTGCCACAAACATAGTGAAGGATCCACTTTTCTACTTTTAAATGTAGCTCATGCATAAATCTAGACATGATCCCAAAAACATACGATAGATCTGACCAAGTGTGAGTAAGGTAGATCAATCTCCCCACCAATTTTCAAGAAAGGATAGCATCAACTAAGGGGGAAGAGAAATCAGAAACCAAGTTGTCCTCGTAAAGAAAAGGAGTAGGTGATGAATTCCAATCAGACATGTGAAACTAAGCAAGAAAACCAACGGAGTACTTATGTTGTGAGATCATAATTCCTGAGTCATATTGTGAAATATGGATCCCAAGAAAGCAATGAAGCAATCCTAAGTCAGACATGGTGAACTTGTTGGTGAAGGAGATATTCTACTACGCCCTTAACCTATTGCTTGTATTAGGATATGAGTAGCTGACTTGTGGCTTACCATATCATTTTATTATATCATTTATACTTTCTCATGCTTAATAGGTCGGTATTGGTGATGGCCATAGCATATGAATAGTGTATATAGGGGATTATAGGTAGTATTTCATTATCATTTGCGCATTTGAGTCTTATTATATGGTTTGGAGGTTACCCCCTCGAAGTAGCGAAGCTATTCTAATTGCATATTGAGATCATTGTTCTGAAATATTGTGTTATTTGGTGTTCTATTGTTGCTCTTAATCTAAATTATACAAGTTATTTCATTACAAGTGGTATCATAGCTACGATCCAGGCCAAAATTGGGGCAAAAACCCTAATTTTTTGTTTCCACCACATATTGTGAACTAGATCAAATTGGTGGGAGATAGTTTTACCAGAGTTAAGAAATATTTCAAGTGAGGTTCCCTGAAAATTTCAGACTTTTTTTATTTATGTTACAAAAGTTATTACAAATTTAGGGTTTTTTATAAAATCACTACCTAAGGTGAAAATTTTGGAAAAGTTTCAAGTTCTTTACATTTTAGGAAAGCTCTCAAAAAAATAGTATTAGTATCTTCTCCATATTTTTTCCTGTTCAGCCGAAATTGTATAGAAACCCTAAACCCTAAGGTTTGACATCATGGTGGGGCCTTCTAGAAGAGAAAAGGAATCTGGTTACTCCAGGTAAAACCCCAGATAAAGATGGGGTAGTGATTAAAGAGATGGAGTCAGAAGGGGTAAATACAGATTCCTTAGCACTAGGGTTTACCTCAGTTGATCATAAGGTGAGCCAACTTGAGTATGAGATGTGAAATGTACAATCTGAGATGGCCTCTAAAGGATACATAGCCCAAATCAATCATCGGTTGGATGATATCACGAAACATGTAAAGGGTAACCAATATGGCCCAAATATGGCCCATATCAACCAAGGAGGACCTTCAGTTCAAAATCATGGAAAAACTAACCATATTGGATCAATTTTCCAATCCAATCAGAATTAGACTTATTCACAACCACGGAACATGATGCCAAAAGTGGATATGCACATATTTATTGGTAAGGATCCCCTGAATTGGATAAATCAAATGGAGAACTTCTTTGAGTTACATCAAACACCATCAAGAAAAAAAGTGACATTAGCATCCCTATATCTTTAACCTAACCAATTTTTTTGGTATCAATGGTTATGTGCTCAGAGGTAGAAGAATGGTCTAGGTGTCACTTGGATAGTTTTTATTGAGGAGTTGCAATTGCACTATAGTTTCAATGTTTCAGAGAACTACTTTAGTCAATTAGCAAAGTTATGAAAAATAGGGTCAATCAAATATTATGTGCATCAATTTCAAAACCTATCCTTAAGGGTGAAGAATATTCCAGAAGAGAATATGAATGACCTATTTCTTGGGGGTATTAAAGACCACATCGAGCATGAGGTACGTATGTTTAATCCACTCAAGCTTTCTGATTCTATTATCATGGCACATCATGCAAAGGAAAAATTTCTTTGTAGTAGGAGTCCACCTTCCATTAACACCAGAGACCATAGTATCTCTTCCCCTTCATTGGCTAGGCCAATTAGACCAACTCCTCAAAAAAGGAAGAAAACAGAGCAAAAGGATTATGTTTTAACTGTGATAGAAAATATGGACCAGGACATAACTGTGCTGAGAATAAGTTCTTCTATACTGACGGAGGTAATGAGGATGATGAGGAAGCTGAAATTATAGGAGAGGATGAGGAACCAGTAGAAGATGAAGTTGAGCATCACCAACCTATAATTTATTGCCATGCATTATTAGGTATTAGTACTCCTCAAACACTCAAGGTTATTTGCTATCTCAAAAAATAGAAGGTGACAATGTTGATTAACTCGGGGAGTACTCATAACTTCATAAATAGTAAGTTATCTACCTGCCTCAATTTTTTTATTTACCTAGCTCCAGAAATGCAAGTTATGATTGCAAATGGTGGGACAATCAAGTGCACAGGAAAGTGCCATAGTATCAAGCTTTCCATGGGAGACTACATGTTAGATTCACCTATGTTTGCTATTTCTATGGCAAGGGTAGATATTGTTTTGGGTGTCCAATGGCTCACAACCTTAGGTACTATAGAGATGAATTTTTAAGAATTGTTCATGCAATTTCATTCAGATGGAAGGACAATACAATTGAATGCGATGGTAGCTAAGTCTCCACAAATTATTAGCTCTCATCAGATATAGAAGGTTCTTAGAAAAGGAGTGGATGGATTTATAACAAAGCTATTTTCCATAGAAGTACAAAATACAGAGTCTTCAATGCCACATGATCTTTAGAAGATTGTGGATGCTAACTCATCTATTTTTGATGCAATTTCAAAGGCACTACCACCAGTTAGGGATCATGATCATGCCATTCAGTTGATTCCAGGGAGCCAAACACCTAACATTAGACCATACAGATACCCATATTCTTAGAAAAGTGAGATCGATAAAATGGTGGAGGAAATGTTGAAGGCAGGTATCATCAGGCATAGCCAGAGTGCATATTCTTCACCAGTGGTCATGGTACGTAAGAATGATGAAACATGGAGGATGTGTCTAGATTACCGAGAACTCAATAAGTACACCATCAAAGATAAGTTTCCTATTCTAGTAATTGATGATTTACTTGATGAATTGCATGGTGTTGTTTATTTCACAAAATTAGATCTTCGTTTGGGGTACCATCAAATTAGGATAAAAGAGGAATATGTTCATAAAACAGATTTTAGGACTCATGAGGGCCATTATGAGTTTTTTTCAATTCCTTTTGGTCTTAAAAATGCACCCTCAACCTTTCAAATCTCGATGAACACTATTTTTAGGCCGTTTTTAAGGAAATTTGTATTATTTTTCTTTGATGACATATTGATTTATAGTAAGACATGGGAAGAACACTTACAACATGTAAATAAAGTGTTGAAAGTTTTGGAGAAACATACTCTCTATGTAAATCCATCAAAATGTTCTTTTAGTGTACAAGAGGTAGAGTAATTGGGTCATATTATATCCCATGAAGGCATCAAAGTTGATCCTTAGAAGATCAAAGCTATGGTTGAATGGCTTAGGCCCTAAAATCTCAAAAATGTTCGTGGGTTCCTAGGACTAACATGGTACTACAGAATATTTGCGTGGGGATATTGTAGAATAGCAACCCCACTCACTGCATTTCTAAAGAAGGATTCCTTCCATTGGATAGGCATGACCACTAAATCCTTTGAGCAGCGGAAGGAAGCCATGTGCAGTAACCCAATTTTGGCTACTCCTAACTTCTCAAAAACCTTCATTGTTGAATGTGATAGTTCAGGATTAGGATTGGGAGCATTTTTAATGTAGGAAGGAAGACAAATTGCATTTGAGAGTTATCAATTCAAAGGAAAATATCTGCTCAAACTTGTCTATGAGAAAGAAATGATGGATATTCTTTATGCAGTCAAACAATGGAGGCCCTATCTCATGGGTAGACACTTCAAGGTAAAAAATTATTATGATAGTCTCAAATACTTTTTGGAGCAAAGATTATCATCCGAGAAACAAAAAAAGTGGGTAACAAAAATGTTGGGTTATGATTTTGAAATCATATACAAAAAGGGTAAAGAAAATGTAGTAGTTGATGCATTGTCTAGAAGGGATACATCTGAAGATGCCTTACTATATGGAATGTCCATGTTGACGGCCGATTGGGTGGATGAAGCAAGATTGGAATGGAATCAAGATAAGGATACACAATCTCTAATACAGAATATCAAGAAAATATCTATGACATATAACAAATTTGATTGGAAAGGTAATGCCCTATGGTACAAGGATAGGTTATACTTGAGTAAAGATTCTGAGTTGAAGCGTAAGATTCTTACAAAGCTACATGCCTCAGCTATTGGAGGACACTCTAGGTTTTTGAAGACATATCATAGAATAAAAAAGATAATTTTTTTGGGAAGGACTCAAGGGGGATGTACAAAATTTTATATTAGAGTGTTTAGTGTGCCAACAGAACAAAGGGAAAACAATTAAGACACCAGGTTTGTTGCAACCCTTACCAATTCCTAGCAAGAGATGGGAGGAGGTCTCCATGGATTTCATCACTGGATTTCCTTGTCTAGAGGGTAAGAATGTTATTTTCATGATTTTGGATAGGCTCACAAAATATGCCCATTTTTGTGCCCTATCACATCCATTTGTAGCCAGTACAGTTGTAGCTATTTTTTTGGAGACAGTTCAAAGGCTACATGGAACCCCAAAGATAATTGTAAGTGATCATGATCCTATTTTCACAAGTAATTTTTGGATGGAATTATTTTCATGTTTGGATACTTAGCTAGCTCACAGTTCATCTTATCATCCTCAAACTGATGGGTAAACAAAATTTGTCAACAAATACTTAAAGGGGTATTTACGTTTTTTTGTATCAGATAAGTAGGAAAGGTGGATTAAATGGCTACCACTGGCAGAATGGTGGTATAACACATCTTTTCATACCTCTTCTCAAATGACGCCATTTTTAGCATTATATGGTTACCATCCACCTTCTATCACTTCCTCTTAAGGGTGAAAACTAAGGTCAGAGATGTTGAGGAACACATTCAACATTAACAATAGGTTTTGGCTAGTTTGAAGGAGAATTTAGCATTAGCAGAAAACAAGATGAAACAAAAAGATGATCAACACCATAGTGAAAGACATTTTGAAATCGGTGACTAGGTTTTTGTACATCTCTAGCATTATAAATAGAATTCCCTAAAGCAATAGAAAAAGGACACACACCAACACTTGCTCCTTCATCATAACTTATGGCCCTTATGAGGTGGTAAGTCAGAAATAAGACATGGGTCCCGGCACAAAGCCTGATGAGGTACCCATGTAAAATAAACTCTCGAAAAGTGGAGTAAAAGGAGAAAACCCAATGGGAAACCCGCCCCCCCCCCCCAAAAGAGAGACAAGTCCACTCTCTAATCGAAGAAAGATTCCAAGGATGGGTCCCAGCCACAGACAGGCTTGTAAAGGTACCCATGTACATAGAGTAAATCTCTCAAAAAGAAGAGGAAGAGAGAAGAAGAGGGAGACGAGAGGGATGTAGAAGATGTCATGGACGGATCCGAAGTCTGCAGCTCTAGGAAGTAACCCAGAATAACGTTGATGACGAGATCCTCTACCTCTATACTGAAGAAGAGCCAACCACACCGAACTGTGTACCTGCCCTTAGGAAGGAAGAAATGACGTGCTGGAAGTTTGCCCACTCCATGAAGGAAACTGAAGGTAATAGCACGAAGAACTCTAAGTCCGGTCCACAAAAGTGTGACATAGGTCTAGAAAATGAGCGCCAAGGAACCAAAGGTAATGTCACAAATGTGGAACTGTCAGAGTATGAAGGGTGAACACAGGTAGAAATGATGTCCAACTGATGTGAAGGCAACACAACCCCCACAACAGAAAATGGATCCACAAGTAAGGGTGGATCAATGAAGGTCTCGGGAAAAGTGGAAGTGATAAAATTTCCAGAAGGGGCACTCCCAACAACGGAGATGATGAACTCCTCTAAAACACCTATAGATGGATGAGGAACCCTTAGTGCATCACAAGTGTACTCTACGAAAAGATGACTAAGGTTAGGAAGATACTTGTCCTAATGAGGGGGCTCAACCAACAGAAGAGTGATGTCAGACACGTATAAGTCATGCAATGAAGGTAAAGGATTGGAAGGGGCCTCGCACACTAAAGGTGGAAAAGAGGAAGGTGTGATGATTTTATGAGACTGAGAAGTAGACTGCTCAATATCTAATGAGATGTGGGATGTGTCAACACTCTATGGAATAGTGAGAGAAGGAGGAGAAGAGTCCTCTATAGTTCTCTTTGCATCAGAACTGGCTGCACAATCCTCATCATCAGAAGTAGAATCAAGTGAGTCTATGTCAGTGGAACTTCCATCACATGAAGAAAAAGAGGAGAAAAATGGATCAGTAGTAGCAACAATGGTGGTAGTATGTGAAGGGTCTCCATAGAGGGACTGAAGAATGCTCCAGACAGTGTGGGGTGGATCTAATTGTGTCACGTGAAACCAGAGAGATCTAGAGACATGCATCATCATGTGACCAAATATGTGGTCGTAAGTGTCAAGGAATTCCTCTAGATGATGATGATCAGCGGGTGCTGGAACTGGCCCAAGAAAGAACGGTAAAAGACCCTCGTGGGTGAAGTAACGTTCCATGGAAGCACGCCAGGCTAAATAGTTCCCTCTCCTGGCAAGAAGTGGTGGAGGCTATAAAGTTATCCTATGATGCTCAAGTCTAGAAATATCACCCTCCATGATGTGGAATGAAAAGTGCAAGGTGTAAAAAAGTAAGACATCAGACTCGGCTGATAATGTGTCTGCGTGTGAAAACCCAAGAGTACTAGTGAACCCCCCTAGAATGCGGCACTTTATAATGTAGTGAATTTACAAAAAATGACAATGTCATCACGAATGTGTGAAAATGTTTGTAACTTTGACTAAAGAAGCGCTAAAAAATGAGCAGCGAGTCAAAATTTATAGCATAAATACGATTCGTGCAACTGATGAAAAATGCCAATAAATGCTGCAAATGCATTAAATAAATGCCTGAAATGGGTGCAAAGGGTGTCGTGTGGGTACTCATTGGAAATGGCATCAAATTTTAGGAAGGGTTTGTTAGTCTTGTGAGGGGGAATTAGCCTCCTGCTAACCCCAGACCTCACCCTCCGTCTTTGACATGCGTAGGAAGGGCATAATACAAGCAAAAAAGAACCCAGAAAATATTACAATGCCATGAAAGGAATGTTTTTCCTCAAAACATTGAAACGGGGGATTGTTTTAACCTGTAAACAATTCTAAAAGGGAGTGGGCCCACGTTATGGAGTCACGTGTTTGAGCAGCTGAGTACCACGTGCTGGTGTCAATGCAAGTGGTCCATGTTGGAGGAGTCAAGGCCAAGCTGGTCGAGTTGGTATACACCGGTCTGAGCTGAGGCCACGTGCTAGTAAAGTTGTTTGAATTGCAGAATTCCTCACAGGGTTCCAAGTAACCACCGAGCAGAGTGGGCAGGTCTGCAGAGCTGGCAACGTGCTGACAATGGAGGATGCTTCGAGCCAGAGCTGGAGAAACGTTGCAGGGTTGAAGCATGTAAGGAAACCACAGGAAAATAGTAGTATGGAAGTTCAAACCAAAAGAGGCACAAACCAGGTGAGAAACGGAAACTTGGGAAGCTGAACCAAGCATGAGTGGAAGGTAAGGTAGACCTAACGCATCCATGAGGAAACTAATGCAGGAGGATGGCATTGTCTGAACATGCATGGAAATACAATGAACCACAGGTTAGTAAACTAGTGTAAGGAGTATTCAATGGTGAGCATAGGGCAAGAGGTGGAGTGAGTTGTCAAAAATGCTACATCAATGTACCATTTCTACAAGGTTATAATGCTGAATAGAGCTCATTCCACATGGACAGGAACCTGTCGAGTGAAACTGTCAAGCACAAGGGTCGACCAAGGGTGACAACGTGCGTTAGAAGCATGAGTAGAGTTCATAGTGCACTGCGAGTAAAATAATAGGCATGTAGCAGTGTAGAGAACATCAATGTAGAAAATTCGAGTGCCAAGGTGAGCATAGTAGTTGGAAACAAGCATGGGAACTAGGGGTTCACGTTGTAATTGTGAGCCCAAAACAATGCGAGCAATCACGGTTCCAAACAAAAATTCCCAAAGGTTGATGTAGATGGGGTCATGATCCACCGAGGGAGCTGTAGAATCAGCTGAGATATAATTGATGTAGCATGGGATGAGCTCACAGATGTCAAGCATGAACGCATAGATGCAAAGGCAGATGGATTTACAGGGTACACAAGCTGGAATGAGCAAACGGAAACAGAAAACCAGTTCCAACTCTCGAATGGTCAAGGAAATCCAAACTCAAACACAATATTACCCCACAACCAAAGATCCAATATAATACCTAGGGAGTGTAGACCGAGCCAATCATGAAGTAGACCAAGTTGTATGGAGTGTGCAATGGAAGATCTAATGCGAGCAGCAAAAACCCATGCACAAAACCAATCTAGAGATCTCAAGAACAACCGCGAAGAGGATACACCGAATTAATCGTTGAGAAAGGTGAGTTAAAAATCATGCATACAACCCTTAGAGACTTGATCAATCAAGGACACTAAACTCAAACATGATCAAATAAACCACGATCAAAACCTAGGCAAGAGGTATGATGCCCAAATCAATACAAGAATAGCACGATTAGAATATCCATTATGACATAGACAACGAGAACTGTAAATCACGCCGAAAGTTAGAAAACACATGAAAAACACCAAAGAGTGCACGGATCTGCAATATCTACTCTAATAAAATGTAAGAGGGTACAAAAACCCATAAGCGAGGATCATGAGGGATAACATGCACATCAATTGATGTGTGAACGACAACGTGAAGATATCTCGAGAGGAGCGAGCATCAACTGAATGTGCATGCAAAGATTCGACAAACGGGCAGAACCTCGATAAGCCACAAAAATCTCCTCTGTCTCATAGATCTAAAGGAGTGTACATATTGGAGGTGTTGAGTAACCCCCAATGCTGCAATCATGACAAATCAAGTGGAGAGGGGGAGTTACATTCCTATAATAAAAGTGTAACTCCTAATGACGCATATGACGCACTGACACATTGATGCACTGATGCGTAAGAGAATATCATAATGACCCCTAAATGACACATCGACCTACGATATCACCTAAGTGAGATGAATCACCCAATGATGTGGAAAATAACACACACCAATAGTTTTGCATCAGATAAGTAGGACAGGTGGATTAAATGGCTACCACTTGCAAAATGGTGGTATAACACGTATTTTCATACCTCTTTTCAAATGACCACATTTTTAGCATTATATGGTTACCATCCACCTTCTATCACTTCCTCCTTGAGGGTGTAGACTAAGGGCAGAAATGTTGAGGAACACATTCAACACCAACAACAGGTTTCGGCTAGTTTGAAGGAGAATTTAGCATTAGCACAAAACAAGATGAAGCAACAAGCAAATAAACACCGTAGTGAAAGACATTTTCAAATTGGTGATTTAGTTTTTGTACGTCTCCAGCCTTACAAACAGACGTCCCTAAAGTAACATAAAAAGCACAACAAACTTTATCCTAAACATTATGGCCCTTATTAGGTGCTACAAAAAATTGGCAGTGTTGCGTATAAACTAGAGTTTTCTCCATCTTCACACATACACCCAATATTCCATGTTTCACGCTTGAAGAAGGTTATTATACAAAAAATTTAAGCCCACACAGAGTTACCTAAAGTTGACGAGGAAGGAATAATCATTTTGAAACCAGAGAAGATTCTGCAAAAAACACATAATAAGAGGCTGGAGAACAGAGACATTAAGGAATATCTGATTCAAGTGGAAGAATCTAAGCTAGAGACACCACTTGGAGGATGAAGGTTTTCTGTAGCAACATCTAGGGATTATTCAATGTGGAGGAAAAACATTGGTTTAAATGGGAAGGGATGCTACGCCCTTAACCTATTGCTTGTAAAAAGGATATGAGTAGCCAACTGCTGTGGCTTACATATCATTTTATTATATCATTTATCCTTTCTCATGCTTAATAGGTTGGCCTTGGTGATGGCCAAGATATGGATAGGATTATAAGGGATTATAGGTAGTTATTTCATTATCATTTGAGCATTTTTGAGTCTTATTATATGGTTTGGAGGTTTCCCCCTCGAAGTGGTGAAGAAGCTATTCTAATGCATATTGAGATTGTTATTCGAAAAATGTGGTATTTGGTGTTCTATTGTTGCTCTTAATCTGAATTATACAAGTAATTTCATTCAAAATCAATAATAGAGGAAGAGCTACCCATGATCAACAAGTCATCAACATAGAGAACAATAATAAGCACGGAGTCATCCTACCACAGATTATACACATTTAGGTCAGAGTGACACCGAGTGAACCCTAATGTAAGTAAAAAGGAGTCACATATGGCCATTAACAAGCCCGAGGGGCTTGTTAAGGCCGTGCGAGGCTTCTTTAACTTACAAATGAGGTATGGATCATGGACATAACCAGAAGGTTGTTCCATATTACAAGAAAAAATCTTCTTCACCTCTAGGTTCCCATGAAGGGAAGGACTCTTAACATCCATCTATGGACTTCGCATCTGTTAGTGGCAGTGCTGGAAAGGGTCAGTCAAATGGAAGTCATCTTCACAACCGTGGAAAAGATTTATGAGTAACAACCCCCCACCTGGTGAAAACCCTTAGCTAAGAGTTGCACTTTATACTTCTTACATTCTCCAGTAAGCGCTATACTTTATTGATATATCCACCTACACTGAAGAATTTCTTTCCTTTTCGAAGAGGGGTAAGATCAGTTTCATTCTTATGAGTGAGGACTACTCCTCATCCAAGCATATCCCACTAGGAATCCTAGAAGCTTCTTAGAAAGATGGTGGATCAGAATAAGAGTGAAGAAGGGAGTGGGGTCCACCAAAACTTGGGGCATACGTCTCTTCATGAAGGATCTCAACTAAATATATAGCACTCTATAAAGTTTTCCTAGCCCAAAGAGGTCCCGAAGGTTCAAGCTTAGAGTTAGAATATTCTTCATTTTAGGTAGAAGAGACATGGTCCTCATCATCAAAACTGTCACAATCAAAAGACTCGGAATTTTGAGGATTGGTAGGAGAAAGGAGAGGAGGAACTCGCTCAACAACATCATCATCTAATGAGTTATAATCTGAATCAGTGGGAAAAAGAACCTCAATGGAAGTAAAAGTGAAGGATGAATCATCAACTCACCACTTCCTCTCAATATAGATCTCATGGGTAGTAGGGTTTAGAAATCGATATTCCTTCATGCCATCAAGATAATCGAAAAAGACACAAGGTTTATATTGTGGATCCAAAGCCTTGCATTTCTTCTTGGGAGTCAGAGCCCAAGCCTGGATCCGAAGACTCACTAAAGTCTCAAATAGGCTGGTCAAACCACAGCTTCAAAGGTGTCACCCGCTTACTTACTTGTGTGGAACATGATTCTGAATTTAACAAGCACAATTCATTGCTTCAACCCAATACTTCAGAGGAAGGGACTTTGAGTGAACCATAAAACTAGCCATCTCCTTTAAAGTCTGGTTCTGTCTTTCTACAATTCCATTTTGGGAAGGGATGTAAGCAACTATATGCTACAAAGTAATCCCCTTAGAAGTGTAGAAATCCTCAAACCATGCTCCACTACTCACCTCCATTTTTCGGTTCGAAGAACTTGATAGAACGTTCTGCTTGTTTCTGGCAAGAGCCTTAAAGTTTGAAAATGCTCAATACTTCAACTTATTAAGAAAATATATCCAAGTATACATGAAAATTCATCAATGAGGTTAGGATATTATAGAGATCTCGTAAAATAAGGAGATGGAAAGGGCCGAAACATCACTAGAATTAATATCTAAGGGACAAGTAGCTCTCCAGGATTTTCCCTTATCAATTTTTTTTTGGGTTGCTTTCTAAAGGGGTGCAACCTCACAAAGACATTACAAAAATTAACTTGGGGTAAAACCCATGATCATTTCATTTGTTCAATTGTTCAAGGTAAGAGTAATTAATATTCCCAAAATGTTCAGGTCATAGTTGCTAACCTCATTTGCATGAGTGAGCAAGGATTTGGGTCAAATCGACAGAGAAGTGGGAAAAGGTATACAAACGTGAACGTGATCCACTTTTCCCTCAGCCATAGTGCAGTCAGGAGTTAAATTCTCATGAAGTCTCATCGAGTTTAGGCCAAATTCCACTTCACATTACTTCACAAGGTGGTGATTTGGTAAACTGATAGGATATGGTAGAGAGATTGGGAAACACTCAGCACTTGGTTAAATGTTCCACCTTCTATCTCTACCAATCCACTATCAGAAACTGACACATGAGTGTCATCACCCAACATGATTTGGAACATGCCACCTGGTTTAATGCTAGATAATTAAATCTCTAAAGAATCCATGTGGTGCAAGGCACCAGAATCGATAATCAAGTGGATGGAGTGCTCTAGAACTAGGGCCTGACCCTTCTCTTTCTATTTTAGACTCCTTCGCTTTAGAAGATCCCCTTCTAAGCATTTTGTTTAACAGATTCAGGAACACTGATTTTATTCTTCTCAATTTAAAAGAAGTTACAGTGATCAATTTGTTTCCAAAAACAATTATGTCATCGTGGATATAATTCTACAATAGGAGTATTTAAACTTTTCCGTATTTGCCTTAGGCTCACAACAGTGAAGTGGTTAGTGTTGGGCTTAGTTGGGGGTTGGTTGTCTTCTTTTATTTCTTAGGTTGGTCCTGGTTTCTTTCTTATTTCATTTTCTTTCCCTTATTCACCACAAGGGCATGGACTAGAATTTTAGAGTCCCCCATTTGAATGCGTTTGTCCTATTCTCGAATGAGTTGGGATAAAAAACTATCAAAAGGAGGAATTTTCCAAGCAATACCCAGCCCGGTTCTTATTGGGCCTTTTGCTTTTGTTGATCGTGGAATCCCACCGTTGTCTTAAATGACCAGCCATCATAATACTTTGGGACCCTAACTAGACAAGACTTTTTAGTGACAAGATCAATTGAGCTTCCTTGTTTCTTTTCCACTTGATCATCTACATTTAGAAGACCCAGTATAGTGGGGACAAACTTTGAGAAGAAGGCCTGCAGGTTTTCAAGTCACTAGGATTTAACCCTAGTAGTTAATTCTCCAAATAATGCGATTCTCAGTCATCTTACTTCACAAACATATCGTCAATTTTTCCAGGCTTCTCAGGTGTCGAGGAAGTTTCGATGGTGGAATAGCAAGTCGGAGAGACAGACATATAGAGAAGACCTAAGGGCTTCATCACAATGGTTGGAAACACTTAGATTTTTTGGGTCATTTACCTATTAGGTTCAGTACACCAAACCCCATGGTGACATGGTATAACCATTTACTTCACAAACCAAGATAATTTTATATTTCCATTTGAAGAAATTAAAAGGTGTGAGCACAGTACTTTAGAGTATCCATAATGAAGATATAGAACCAACAAGAAGAAGGAAGGAGAGAGAAAGGAAACACACCCCAGAACAATATCACACCCCCCCAGTCTAGGCATTTCTAGTTCAATTTCTTGATTATAACCAGATGCAAACATGTGCCGGGAACCACAATTGTCACTCACCTTGCAATCAGCGTAAATAACGTGCAGAGTGGAGACAACAATCAAGGTTTCATTGGTGTGCAAATCAACAGCAAGCAAGCAAAAGAACAAGAGAAACAGAATGGGAAGAGAGGCTTGTGAGAAAATGTGTTCATGTCACATGAAAGAATCACTTTGCTGTAAGACTGTCATTAGATGCACTCACAAAGTCCACAAGAAATAATAGGGATAGGAATAAAAAGCTCAAGATGATGAGCTCGAATTAAGCAATACAAAACAATCCCTAGAAATGTGGCACTTAATAACAATAGTTGCATTTACAAAAATGATAATCCCATCATTTAGAGTGCAAAACAAAACTAACAAATTTGACTAAAGAAGTGCTCCAATCAAAACAGAGTCTAACAGAGTCCAAAACGTCACCTAGCACAAAATCAATTTCCGCAACTAATGGACAAATGATAATAAGCCTATACAAATGGATTTAAAAGTGCCCTAAATGCATTAAAGGGGTGTCATATGGTTGCTCATGGAAATGAAATCAAATCTTCTACGTAGGATTTGTTCCTATTGCGAGGGGGATCTAGCCTTCATGTCACACCTACCTTCGAAACATCACACTTCGTCTATCGACACGCGAAGGAAGGATATTTAAAACAAGCAAGAAAATCTAAAAAACTAAAGTACAATGCAAATTAAATGTTGTACACCTTAAAATATTAAAGGTGAGATGATTTTACTCAAATAATTCTAAAAGGAAATGTTGACGAGCTGAGTGTTATACGTTGAGGAATCAGTGGTCAAGTAAATGAAACATGGCCAAGTGTTAATCCGTTGGGGGGGTTGGGGGCAGGAAATGATCCAGTCCAAATCATAACGACTATCCAAGATTAAATGGAAACGTGGTCAAGTGTAATCCACTCATTGCTCCGGTACAATGAAACAGCAACATGTGCTAGCCACTACGAATCGGGCTATGTCCAAGATTAAATAGGAAAAGACGTATAGGCTAGGTTGTCATTATTCCCATTTTTCGCTAGCGAACAAATTGCGCAAGTGATGGTCGCCACAGTGTAGAGCAACAGTTTTTCTCCACTTAGCTTGTTTCCTACTAGTCCCGTAGTGGTTCTTGTGCGGAACCGTTATGCGATCGGGGTGTGGCCCAGCGCCGGAGGGCACATGGGCCGCACGGAGGACGGAGAACGTGCGCGGAAGTACCGCGGCTAGGAACGCTGATAGGCCACCTGGTTTAATGCTAGATAATTAAATCTCTAAAGAATCCATGTGGTGCAAGGCACCAGAATCGATAATCCAAGTTGATGATGGAGCTGATCTAGCTACTAGGGCCTGACCTTTCTTCTTTTCATTTTTAGACTCCTTCGCTTTAGAAGACTCACCCTTCTAAGCATTTTGTTTAACAGATTCAGGAACACTTATTTTATTCTTCTCAATAAAATAAGTTAAGTGATCAATTTGTTTCCAAAAACAATTATGCTCATCGTGGCTATAATTCTTACAATAGGAGTATTTAAACTTTTCCGTCTTTGCCTTAGGCTCAAAAGTTGAAGTGTTAGTGTTGGGCTTAGTTGGGGGTTGGTTGGTCTTCTTTTATTTCTTAGGTTGGTCCTTGGTTTCTTTCTTATTTTCATTTTTCTTTCCCTTATTCACCACAAGGGCATGTGACTTGAATTTTAGAGTCCCCATTTGAATGAGTTTGTCCTATTCTCGAATGAGTTGGGATAAAAAACTATCAAAGGAGGGAATTTTCCAAGCAATACCCAGGGTGGGTTTTGTGGCGTGGAAAGTTGAAATGAAGATATAATATTTGGGACCTAACTTAGAAAGAATTGACAAGATCAATTGAGAGTCTTTCTTTTCCACTTGACATTCCTTTAGAAGCAGTCTAGTGTGGACAAACTTTGAGAAGAAGGCCTGCAGGTTTTCAAAGTCACTAGGATTTAACCCTAGTAGTTAATTCTCCAAATCATGCGATCTCATGTCATCTTACTTCCCAAACATATCGTCAATTTTTTTCCATGCTTTATCAGGTGTCGAGGAAGTTTCGATGTGGAATAGCAAGTCGGGAGAGACAGACATATAGAGAAGACCTAAGGCTTCATCACAACGGTTGGAACACTTAGATTTTTTGGGTTCATCATTAGGTTCAGTCTCTAACCCCATGGTGACATGGTATAACCATTTACTTCACAAAACTAATATAATTTTATATTTCCATTTGAAGAAATTAAAAGGTGTGAGCACAGGTACTTTAGAGATATCCATAATGAAGATATAGAACCAACAAAGGAAGAAGGAAGGAGAGAGAAAGGAAACAACCACCCCAGAACAATATCACACCCCCCCAAGTTAGGCACTTTATAGTTCAATTTCTTGATTATAACCAGATGCAACTATGTGCCGAGAACCAATCTGTCACTCACCTTGCAATCAGCGTAATAACGTGCAAGAGTGGAGACAACAATCAAGGTTCATTGGGTGTAGCAAATCAACACTGCAAGCAAGCAAAAGAACAAGAGAAAACAAGAATGGGAAGAGAGGGCCTTGTGAGAAATAGTGTCTCATGTCACATGAAAGAATCCCTTTGCTGTAAGACTGTCATAGATGCACTCACAAATCCACAAGAAATAATAGGGATAGAATAAAGCTCAAGATGATGAGCTGAATTAAGCAATACAAAGACAATCCCTAGAATGTGGCACTTAATAAAATAGTGCATTTACAAAAATGATAATCCCATCATTTAGAGTGCAAAAAAACATACAACTTTGACTAAAGAAGTGCTCAAAACCGAGTAACGAGTCAAAAGTCATAGCAAAAAACAATTTCCGCAACTAATGGAAAAATGATAATAAGCCTACAAATGGATTTAAAAAGTGCCCTAAATGCATGTAAAGGGTGTCATATGTATGCTCATTGGAAATGAAATCAAATTTTAGGTAGGATTTGTTCTAATTGCGAGGGGGGATTAGCCTCCTGTCAACCACGAACCTCACCCTTCGTCTTCGACACTCGAAGGAAGGATATTAAAACAAGCAAAGAAATATCTAAAAATAAAGTACAATGCAAATTAAATGTTGTACACCTTAAAATATTAAAGGTGAGATTGATTTTACCTTCAAATAATTCTAAAAGGAAATGTTGACCGAGGCTGAGTTATAAGTTGAAGGTAATCCGTGGTCAAGTAAATGAAACGTGTCAAGTGTAATCCATTGTTGTTGCAGGTAAATGATCCAGTCCAACATAACGACTATTCCAAGATTAAATGAAACGTGGTCAAGTGTAATCCACTATTGCTACCGGTAAATGAAACAGCCCATGTGTAGACTATAATGGCTATTCCAAGATTAACGTAGGAAAGATTATAGGTAGGTTGTAACATTTCGAGAAAAATGCAGCAAGTGATGGTGCACAGTGTAGAGATTCCACACAGCGAGGTCCCAACAAGCACAAGCAACACATCCAAATCTATTCAACAAGGCTAAAGCTCATATTTCGAGTGAAACGAGTAATAGTTGGATGTGTGTAGGGTCAGCACAAGCTGATGTAAGCAAGAAATAACCTTGTAAATGCAAGTGCATGAGTCATCATGCTAACATAGATACATAAGCAGGAGGCAATATAAGGAAATACCAAAAAAAAAGCTGATCATTAGAGATGCATAGTCCGAGCTCGTAGCAATAATGATCTCTAAAGGAAAACCCAAGTCAAGGTAAGAGAAAATCCAAGTGGTTTTGAAATTATTTGGTGGAGTAATGTACAAGCTCTTTCAACCAATGCATGATTTGAACAATGCACAGTAGAAGAAGAGTATTCTTAACCAAGGCACAAGTTACAGGTGGTTATGGCATGAGCACAATGCAGGCCAATGCAAAAATATGAGAATCCAATGCACAGACTATCCATGCACAAGAAAACCAAAAACTGATCCTTTGAATCCAAATTTGTGCCCGAGTAGCGGGTTCACCAATGCAAACAAGTTTACAGGTAGAAAACATCCATGGAATGGTGACCTCGAGAAAATAATGAACCACGGGTCCACGTCAGAGTAAAAACAAGCTCACAAGAATAACAACAATCTCAAATGAACTTAGAAACCATGATAAAGCAAACCAACCAAATACTCTCAAACTTTCAACTATTGAAACCTCAATATGAGGTGAGCAATACAATTACAAAATAATAATAAAAAAACTTGCACAAGGAAATAAGAAGAAACTAGAAGTAATTAACAACTTGATAAACAAAGAGTGTACATTTTACGGAAACTATCTCTAATACCATGAAAGAGGTATTCGCAAGAACCAATGTCAAAAACAATGCACCACAACGAAGTTACACTCTGATGGTAATTTTAAGCTCTAATGCAATAAGAAATATTTGAACAATGGAAAGAATATGCAAATAAGAAAATCGGTCTACTCATTCTCATAGATCAAAAAAAGGAAATACAAATAGGGGTGGTGTGTAAACCCCAATCCTAAACAAGGAAAGAATATCAATGACACCACTAACGCATATGATGTGACTGATGCATATTATGCCACTAAAGGAGGAGTTACAATTCCAAATAAGGAATGTAACTCCTATGACACACTGATGCAAATGACAATGACAGATTCTATCATAGAATCTGACACTTGTCATTTGACTTCCTAATACCTATGAATCTCACAAGGAGAGATGACTCACCAAATTATGTGGATGATGACTAGGAATGTCACACACATTAACATTCCTAATATCATGAAGGTGAATCAACAAGAAGATGACATTTAACACATGTTATTCGATGGTTTAAGAAGTAAATAAGGTGTACGAGGAGGGTAGCTCTTATATCCCCTACAAGTGTGAAGCATATATCCAATTACATATTTCAATTCAGTTTTCCAACAAATCAGTTGATTATGAGTCTTTGATCCATGGTCTTCAATGGATAAGAAACATAAATGTCAAACAATTACTAGCTTCTTGTGAAAATGAATTAGTTATGAATAGGTAAGAGGTTTTAATGGGACCGATATTTTTTTTTTGAAAGACTACAAGAATAGGGTATGGGACTTCTTAGAATATTTTGAGGCATTCAAAATCCATTTCATATAAAGAATGGAGAACAAATAAGTTGATTTACTAGCAGTAGTTATTACTAGATTTGATATTTCTGAAGGCATCAAGAAGGATACGTTGTAAGAGAATGTTAGAGTGGTATTAAGGATCTATTTAAAAAATAATATCACTAAATGGAAATCATTTTATAGTTACCAACATATTATCAACTTCATCCATGAAGAGGTTGAGTTCTCTTCAAGAAATCAAGACAAACTTGAACAACAGTAGGGAGATCAAATAGTTTGACTAAGATTAAACATACTACCTAAGGGATTGTTTACCTTAGAATCCATTTTTAATTCATATTATCAACTAAGGATAAAGAAGAAAAATATTGTGGTTGAGGGTAAAAACTATGAATTAATTTTAGTTGGCAAGGATACACTACTTTAAATTGGAAAGGTATGTACTCTACAAGAAAAACATGTATTTGTATACCTTTTTCATGAGTATACTATTGTTTTTTATGGAGTTATGAAGAACTTATGGGTTTTGATACTAATTTGACATAACACACCATTGAGTTAGACCTGGTGGCCAAACCCATTAGACAAAACCAAAAACTAGTTAACCAAAGAATTAATACTTTAATGAAGAAGGAATTGAACAAGTTAATAGAGGCCAATATTATCTTTCCCATAAAAATTCATCTTAGGTTTATAACCTAGTTCTAATAAGGAAATGAAAGGGGGAAATCAGATTATGTGTCGATTGTAGAGACTTGAACAAGTCCTTCTTGAAAGATCATTACATGTTTCCTTCTGTGCAACATATTTTACAGATGGTGGCTAGACCAAAGAGGTTTTCCCTATTAGATCCAGTTACTTAGGATATAATTAGACTATGGTAAAGGAAGATGATTAATTCAAAATAGTATTCACCACTAAATGGGGAACTTATGCCTATAGGATAATGCCCTTTGGTTTTTCCAATGCATGAAAAACCTTTCAAAGATCCATGGATATGGAATTGAAATGGTTGATTGATAACATCATTCTTATATACCTTAATGATATCGCAGTGATCTCCAAGGATGAAAATGATCATCTTTTCCATCTCAAACAGGTGTTTGAAATGTGTAGACATTTTGGGGTTTCTCTCAATCCCAAGAAATGTATCTTTCTAGTAAAGAAAGTAGACACCTAGTCCACATTGTCTCTAATCAATGGTTTACAATAGATACAGAGAGGGTAAGTGCCACCCTTACATTTCCATTACCTATTCATAAGAAGGTATTACAAATATTCTTGCGGACAATCAACTTTGTTAGGAATTTCATTCCAAATTTCACCAATATTTTCAAGCCATTGACATTTATGAATATGTCTTTCATGTGGAACTTGGAAGGAAATGAAATTTTTGAGGCCATAAAATAGACAATTGCAAGAGCCCTAACCTTCATCAATACTAATTTCATGAAAGATTTCTTCTTGTATGCCTTTTGAGGTCAAGATGCAATATCTACCATGTTATTTATGTTGAATGAAGAAGGTTTTGAACAACCTATTGAATATTTAGCCAAATTATAGAGTATTATGAGGAAAGATATTCATTGTTTGAGAAGCATACCTTGGCTATCATAAGATGTTTGAAAAACATTAGACATTTATTATATAACAACAAGATCCACCTAATGGTATCACATCCCAGTGTGAAATGTTAGAGTAGGTATTTACCTTAGCTCATGTTCCACTAGGTACATTATTTACCTTTATTGTATTTATCCTCACCCACTTATGTGTGTGGATATTTCATTTTATTAATTTAGATATTAGGGGGACATTATATAGTTGTCAGGTATAGTTCTTTCCTTGATCTATGGTATTGACTAGATCCTTGATGTCTAGTTCTCTCATAAATCTATGGGCTTAAGTAGTTCTTTGATGACTAGTTCTTTCCATGATTTATGTCTTGATCTATGAACTTGACTTGTTCTTAGATTGTTATTCCTTTACTATATAAGAAAGGCCCATACTCCAGACCTGAAATCCTTAGCCCCTAGTCATATGGTATGGTCATATGAGGGCTTAAAGCTTGTGATTCCTACTAGTAGGTGCTTAACTCCAGCCCCCTTTTATTTTATTTGTGTGGTGAAGGTTATTTTGTTTAAGTGGCAACTAAAATAAATAGTAGAGCATAATATTGAAAAGCTTATAACTTTTGATTGGTAACTTGGTTTTGAGTTCTATTTTTTGAAAAAGTACTTGTTATTTTATGTTCTTTCCATTAGAAATATTTATTTTGAGAATCACACTATCATTATAAATTTCCATATTGTAACACGTACTCATTATAAAGTGCCAAATTCAGGGGGGCTCTTGTTACATTGTTTGGGGGTCTTGTTGCCTTGCTTGGTTCTTGCATTTATTTCGGTGATTTTTTGAGAATGGTGTCTTTATCTACTTCTGCATTAGATCATGTTGAGAAATTAACAACACATAATTACCACACATGGAAACCGAGAATGGAAACAATAATTAAGCGGAAATGATTATGGGCTTTAACCTCTTTAGAAAAACTAGTGTTCACTAGAGAATATGAGAAATTTTAGTACCAATGCAAATTTCATGAGTGTATGGATTTGATAGGAATTTATGTAAGTGACAGTCTTTTGTTTCATTTGGAAAAATGTGATTCTCCTTTAAAAAATGGGAGAAATTGGAGGATTTATTAGGTAAGGTGGATCATATGAGAGCCATGAAATTTGAAATTGGGATCACCTCTCTTAATCCTGAAGATTTTCCAACAATTATAGACTATCCTACCAAGTTCAAGCATTTGTTGACATAATTGAAGGGGAGTGGAAGAGATAAGAAATATGAAGAGTGTGTTTACTTGATTCTATCCAAGTTGAGAGGACCATTCCAAATTTTTTCTTCTACCTTTTTCTCTAGCATGGATTTCTTAGGTGACACATTCAAAATACCTAACTTAGAAACATTTTGTGAAAGAATTACTAGGGAAGAATCCAAATTGTCTCATCATGAGTCTTCCACCTCTCAAAAGGAATTAGTTACATCTATTCCTAAAGGAAAGGGAAAACCAAACATCAAAACCAAATCCACACCTTCTCCATCTCAAAATTCTCCTAAACCCAAAGAAAACAACTCAAAACCCAAGGAGTCTTCTAAATCCAAGAATAAGTCTAGTTGTTTAGGGATTCATTTGAGTCAACAAAAATACATTGATGATCTTCATCAGTACTTTGATATGGTTGATTGCAAGCCAATTACTTCTCCTTTTCATTCTAATGCTCCATAACATAATGGATTAGTAGAAAGGAATAATAGAACTTTGAAGGAAATGGCTAACTACATGATGCATTCTATATATTTACCTCCTACCTACTGGGCAGAAATAGTTAATTGTGCTAACTACATTCAGAATCATACACCCCACAGAGAACTTGAGCATTTGAATCTAGAGGAAGCTTGGTCCAACACTAAGCCAGACATCTCTTTTTTTCGAGTCTTTGGGAGCCATGCTTGGGCCTTTGTGCCAAGGAAGAAAAGGAAAGCTTTGGATAATAAGAGTAAACCCTTGATATTTGTAGGGTATTGAGAGGACATGAGATATTATCATATTTTAGATCATGATACACATGATGTTCTTGTTCAAACACATGTTTAGTTTGATGAGCACTTCACTCCTCATGATTCTTCATCTTCTTCCATGCCTCCTTCTTCATCTCATCTTAAGGATCCTTTCTTTGAGGAGATTGATGAGGAGGTTATAGATGTCATTGAGGATCCTACTCCCATTTATGTTGTCACTATGCCTAAGTGGGCTCATACTACAATTTCTAAGGAAGTACCTTTCATAGAGGATATTCCACCCATTAGGCATCATCACACACATTCTACAAGTTCTGGAGTTTTCTGTTAGCTAGTTTCTGAGGATCAACAATCTTTTTCAAAGGCTCATGGGATACAGAAGTGAGATGATGCAATGGTAGCTGAGTATTCTTCTTCGATGAAGAATCATACTTTGGATTTGGTATCTCTATCTAAAGGAAGAAAGATGGTTAAGTGTAAGTGGGTATACTGAACCAAATACGTAGTTGATGGGTCCATCGACAAGTATAAGGCTCGTCTTGTTGTAAAGGGTTTTTCACAAGTTGAAGGTATTGATTACTCTGATAATTTTGTACCTGTTTCCAAGATGGATTATGTACACCTTGTACTTGCTATTGTTGCATCACAGGGGTGGCCCATATACCAAATGGATGTCAAGAGTGCCTTCTTACATGGAGATATACAAGAGGAAATATACATGGAACATCCAGCTGGATTTTCCCAGGATTCTTCTTTTTTTTGTAGGCTCTGAAGGTCTCTCTATGGTCTCAAACAAGCCCCTCGGGCTTGGTATGAGAAGATGGATTATTTTCTTCTAACTACTGGTTTTGTTCATTTCCACTCCATTCATATAGTGTATATCTAACATGTTAGTGAGGATATTTTGATACTTGTCTTGTATGTTGATGATCTGTTAATTACTGACAGCTCTTCTTCCCACATTCAGAGTATTCAGAGGGCTCTTTCTACATAGTTTGACATGACAGATCTTGGTTTATTGCATTATTTCCTTGGTTTGCAGATTTCTTAGATAGATTTAGGGATTCATTTAAGGTCAGTAAAAATACACTCATGATATTCTTTGGTGCTTTGATATGGCTCATTGGAAGCCAAATCCATCTCCTTTTCAGTATGGGGTTACTCTTACTTCCACATGTACCACACCACTTTGTGATCCTACATTGTATAGGCAGTTGGTTGGGAGTTTTATGTACTTGACCCATACTCACCCTGATAATTCATTTACAATAGGGCTTGTATCTCAGTTTACACATTCTCCTCATAGTAGTCACTGGCAGGGTGCTAAAAGGATTTTACGCTATTTACAAGGAACTTCCCACTTTGGCCTACACTACACTAGGGGTTCTACTCAGTTGGTTGGGTATATAGATTCAGATTGGGTAGGTTCTATTGATGATAAGCATTCCACTTCTGGCTATCTTTTCTATCTTGGTTCTTCTCTAGTTGCTTTGGCATGTAAAAAAGCAACAGGATATTGCACTTTCATCTTTAGAGGTAGAGTACAGGGTAGTAGTTACAATGAGTCAGTAGATTCTTTGGCTTCGCTAGTTATTGACTGAGTTTGGATTCCCATAAGATTCACCGAATGTACTTTGGTGTGACAAATAAAGTTCAATTCACATTTCTCACAACCCAATTGAGCACTAGCAGACCAAGCATATTGAGATACACATCCACTTCATTTTTCAGCATGTTCAGGATGGAGTTCTTTTCTTGGAGTAGCTTTCTACTCAGCAGCAGGTTGTAGACATATTTACGAAGCCTTTTGCATCACCTCGCTACCTTGAGTTACATGGAATGCTTGGGGTTTCAAAATTTGTTCTTGGGGGGTGTTCATGAGAACATATTCCATCTTATTCTTCTCTCTCTTTCCTTCTAGCAGGAATCTTTCCTTCTTTTGGTTCGAGATTTTTTCATGGATATATTGTACATGAGTACCTCCTCAGGCCTAGTTTCCAGGACTCATATTGTGGACATGCCACTTCTATTTTGGCCCTTAGATTCACTTGAGGGGGGGTGCTAGAGTAGATATTTACCTTATCTCATGTTCACCTAGGTACATTATTTACCTTTTATTGTATTTATCCTCACCCACTTATGTGTGTGGATATCTCCTTTTATTTATTTAGATATTAGGGGGATATTATCTATTTGTTAGGTATAGTTCTTTCCTTGATCTATGGTATCGAATAGTTATTTTCTTGATATATGGTATTCACTAGATTCTTGATGTCTAGTTCTCTCATAAATCTATGGACTTAACTAGTTCTTTGATGACTAGTTATTTTGATGATTTATGGCTTGATCTACGACCTTGACTAGTTCTTAGATTGTTATTCCTTGCCTATATAAACAAGGCCCATTCTCATTTTATTTCATTAAGTTCCATAATAGTATATGATATTACTGGTCATTTGTTTGAAAAGGTTTTATGTAAAGTTATTCTGGTGAAATGATTTTATCTTATAGATTTTGGTGTTTGATTAGAATTTTGGTTCTTTTCTTGGTACAATCTGGTTATCATTCCTTTTATGAAATAGTTCCTTTCAAATAAGGATTTAAATGAGAAAATATCTGGTTTGATAACCAAGGTGATGGAGTATGATGTTAATGTCAAGATAACTAATCTAGTAAGTGGAAAAGGGTTGTGTTAGCAGATAGCTTCAAATCTGCAGAGTGAAAAGGAGGATGTATTAATTCTTAAACATGATCAACAACTAGTTGCTACTGCACTCATTATTTGTTCAGACCCTAATATAATGCACTTCTTCCAAAACTTTTGATGTCTTTAAGGCTTAGAGAAAGTCCAAAATAAGGTATTTTAGGCTTCAATCCATTCCTTATATTCTTGTTGATGGGATTATTATTAGAAAATATATAAATGGTGTTATCTTGAGGTGTATTAAAAAAAATCAAATTGAGAAATTTTTTCATGATTTCCATGAATGATAAGAAAGAGGGAACTTTGGTCCAAGGACTACATCTCTTATGATTATAAAGGGTGGTTATTACTAGCCTAATATCTTCAAATACTATCATGAATGGGTGAAAAACTGTAAAAAGTGTTCTTTCATCATAGGAAAGGATAAAATAGTAGCTCTACCCCTTCATCCTATCTCCATAGATCAACCATTCATGTAATGGGGGTTGTATTTTCTTGGAGAAATCAATCCACATTCAAGTTTGGGTCATAAATGGATTTTAACATCTAGTATTACATCCCCAAATGGATAGGGGTAGTTTCTTTGAAGGAGGAAAATAGGCACAACATCCTAGATTTCTACGAAGGCATCATGATCAGGTTTGGTGTTCTTTCTATATTAATATATGATAATTCTTTGGAATTATTTGGCACCAAAATATCTAATAGGGATTTGAAGAATGAAATCTACATGAGTACCTCTTCAAACTACTATCCCCAAGCTAATGTGAAAGTTTACTCAGAAAACAAGAACCTATTAAGAATCATGAAAAGAAATTGAAGATAATAAAAGGAAATGGAACTGTAGACACCTAAAATTAACACCATAAATTTCCTGTGCCCACTTCGACTAATACCCCTTCATTATGACATAGCTATCATATTATAAATTAAATACATTATCACATCATTACCATTTTATCCATAAAATCATTATCCTAAGTCTTAATTCCCCCCTTTTATATTAACTTCCCATAAATATCACTTCACATCTGTAAAATCCTATTGTATTCCTCTTAAAATCACCAAAAACCACTTACAAACCTAAATGAAATAAAAATAAATAAAATCATCTACTTCTCAACCATTTTATAACCTCCCTGACCCGTATAACCATTTTACAACATACATCCTTTGTCAAAACAAACAAATGCCTCGATTTAGGAATTTGTTTTAACTATTTTACTATACTTCCCAGATCATCGGTGATTCGATTATCCTTTGTTGACATAAACCTATATAAACATGTATCATGTCTACATTCAAGGTTAGCTTCTCTCATCTTGATTTATTAGTTGGTCATCATCCAGAATTGACCTTTGACAAGACATTCTTAAAATAACTCCTAGGGTAGTCTTATTTGTATCAAATTCCTCTTCATCATAGTAACATAAAAATATATCTCCTTCAGCCTTCAAAGGTCATCTACACGTCCAATATTCAACTCAGCAAGTTTTCTGACATCTACAACATTCTTCTCTTGGGTAATTTTCCATCCTCTCAATTCTACCTATCAAAGTATGGAAGGTGAGCACCTTCATATTTATTTATTTACTTATTAATTCATCATTTATATGCTTCAGTCTGTTCTATCTTATTTATTATCAGTTTACACCCTTTCTTCAATAATCGCTGACAATTCTCCTAATTATCGATTAATAAGCCTAATTGCCACTGACTAGCCTTAATTGCCCATGATTCCTATCTGTTAAACCATGTTCCCCTGAGACCTTCCTTTTAGACATCAAGATCTCCATCTGAATTACCACTCTACCATTTGCAAGTGTCTGTCTAATCTAGCAAGCTCCTTTGAGCTATTTCCAACATTTCATCAATTATATAAATTGAATTTAGCATCTCACTCACCTTTGTGAGTACAAAACTATCCACGTCCTTTCTCCTTTGAGCCATTTTTTGATCCCTAGAATCCATTTGGATCAGGTATCACCACAAGACCATCATATATATGTGGATTGCGACAATCCCTTTGCCTTTGCATTATTGGTTATATCATCTATTTTATCATTTTATCTTATCATTATCAGACTAATTTCTTGAACGCGGATTGACATCCTTGTAAGGAATTCCATTGACTTCTGAGGACTAGCCTTTGTGAGGAAATCCATCATATATCTATCTAGTCCCATATTTTTCTTAGTGTCTATAATATGCAAGTTCATCCATCGGTGAAAGAAGGAAATAAATTTTATCCATCAGCTACAACATCCATTTCTATGGGTATCGGTAAACCCCGCATATTTTGAGGTTTGTTTTTTTAATTATTTCACTACATTAATTTTAGTAGAAAGGTAAAAAATATCTGAACATTCTAACACACTCGGTGGGACTGTAAGTCCCCTTCTTTCTTTCATTCAAATTTCTTATTTTTCATATCTTTGTTTTCTTCTTTGTAATCACTAGCGATTTGGTCAATCACCAATGATCAGGTGAATTTACAAAAATTAAGTCAATCACTGACAATTTTTGTAAATTAATTTAAGTACTCAGATGTCATCCTTCTAACACCTCCTTTTCTACTATTTTTTCTTTCATATTAACCCTTTGTTGCAAGTTACTATTTTTGGAGGCTTTTTTTTCTTGCTCGATTGTTATATTGCTAAAACAATTTGCAAAAAAATTGAAAATTAAAAAAGAAGTATTTTTCAGGTGAGTCTTTTCCCTTTCTTTTTTTTTGTTTTTCGCATTGCATTTTTTTGTCTATTCTATTCAAATTCAATGTTTTATTTTGGATTTAAAACAAACATTTCATACTTCCTAATCACATAGTTTTAATTAGGAAGGTTAATTTGTTTCATTCACTTAATTATCCCCTCACACATAGTAAAACCATATCAAACATCAAATCTACATCAAATACTTCTACCTAGAAGATAAATATTGGGAGTTCATCACCTAATAGGGAAACTGACTTGGTGTTCAGGAAGACTATAAACAACTAGTTTTCGGTATATTAGCTAAGAACCAGACTCCCTTATCACTATGGGACCATGAAGTGAGGGGGTAGGCCCCAATATCAGGCCATGTACCAGCACCAACATAGATTTGGGCCATATCACTAGGATCAATCTAACCCTCCTCCTCCACATCTAAATTCTAATCAAGATAATTAAAATTCTTTTGCTTGAATTTTTTGTTACATTTGTATCTCTCTTAGGGATTTTTTGTGTCATATTCAGTAGATTATCACTTAATATGGATCAACCATCTACATCTACATACCCCTCTAACCACTATGTGTAATTTTTCCAATAATTTTCATCCACTACATCTACATATTTTTATCCAAATCTATTTCAAAACATCCCCTACAAAATAGCTTAAATCCTTATCAATATTAGCAACCTATCACATCCCACTAAAATTCACTTACCTCCGGCATGTTCTAAGAGTCATCTAGATCACCTTTTTCTCCCTATGGGACCTCTACCTTTCAACCAATCATACAACTCTATAACAAACCCATCCAACAACCCTATAACTATCCTTCATAACCAAGTTACTTCCAAACTATCACTTCTCAGCCCATCTAGTGTTTTCAATCCATCGGTCCTTTCCACATCCCTTCCTTTATGAAAAAATCATCGTAATATTAACACCCCTAATATTTTATCCAATCAACCTATCTCGACTTCAATACCTCTCTCGTTACCTCAGACATCCAAAAATCATACACATATCCATATTTAGGCCCAATCAATCCCTTTCATCCAAAAAAACAACATATTCAATATTTTTCCAAATCGCCCCACATCCCTTTATCACAACCTACTCTACAAATATTATCCTCTCAAACTACCCCTTATCAACCTCCACATCAAGCCCATCCACAAAAAAACCATCCTACTCCACATTTTCATTGATCAACTCAACTACATTCTCATCCACATTCACATGTAAATTCCCTCATGCTTAATCCTACAAACAATCCCTTACAAGTTCTATTAAAAAATTAAAGAATTTAGAGGCCACTACTAAGAGACCTAAACACATCTTGACTTATGATCAGCTTTGTAATGAACCCATACATTTGTCAGTTCCTTATACATCATATCCTTCACATTGGTAATTGCCTAAATTTACCATGTTCCATGGCCACGAGGATCCTTAACGACACATACTATCCTTTAGAAATTCATGTTATTTCATCATCCATGATCAAGATCTCTATCTTAGAACCTTTTCTATGTCATTGGCATGATATGCCTTGAATTCTTACAAATACTTCCCTCAAAACTCTTCGCTTTCTTCACTCAACTAGCTATGTTATTTCTTGATCACTTTGCTATAAAATTTACTTCTAAACTCACCATTTTTGACCTTTCTACCATCAAATAATCTGGAAATGAATCCCTTGTTGACTTTCTCACTATGTGGAAAATCATTATCAATCAATTTTCCTTCTCACTACTACAATTAGAACTAATTGAGTTATTTTCCTGATCATGTTACCCTCACATCTAATCTACCCTCCAAATTAACATTTTCAGACCTTTGATGAAGCCTTCACCATGGCTAATAAGTTATAAATTTGGGCCCTCGAAGAAGCCCACCTTAATCCTTAATTTACAAATGTCCTTTATGATTCTCCTAGGTCTTTCTACGAATATGATGAAACTACCACAGATGATGCCATTATTTTTCTTCCTGACCCAACATTCTTGATAGAATAAATCCATATAGATAATGTACATCCCTTGAATCACATCATCAACAATATTACATATGATCTTCCCCAGAAGGATACTCATTCATCACCAATGGTTCTTCTTGAAAAATCATAACCCTTGGATTCTCTTTTCGATGGTCCTCACACATCAATATCACCTATTTCCAATGTCCAATCATCTATTACCTCCTTGCAACCCTTAGAATCTACCTTGGAGACAATTACTAAGGAGGCATTCATAATCAAATATTTATACATCAACCCACTTTTTAAACTAATCAAGGAATTAGGATTCTCACATAAACATAACCCACCTCATACATGTCTAGAAACAACATCTCTATCATCTGAATCAGACCCAATTCTATCCCTAGATACTCACTTATCATCTAGTATGAAACCCTGTCCTGAATCAAACACTATACAATCAAATCCCATCACATCTATGGTCTCTCCCTCATCATCTAACGTGATACCCTCTCCTCTATCTAAAGAAAATGTTACAAAATTGAAACCTATCACATCTGTGAACTCATACTCATCATCTATTGTAAAACCCCCTCTTTTACCTAAAATATACATTACAAATTCAAAACATACATCATCTAAGGTCTTAACCTTACCATCCATTTTGGGACCCCATCCTTTATCACAATCTAAATCTATCAAATCTATGGTTCTACCTTTACCATCCATTTTGGGCCCCCATCCTTTATCTCAATTTCACATCACACATCCATACCCTATCTCATCCATAATCCATCCCTCCTTATCCATTATGGGACCTCATCCATCATCCAATTATATTAATCTCACATCATACCATCTCTCTTATCAACATCATATCATCCCTATGATGTTTCAACACCATACGAAATCCACGCATATACCACCATCCAAAAATAAGATGTGTGCTACTACTAATTCTTATAAATCATCAAAATGAAAATATATTAATCCAAATACCCTAGAAGGGACCTACATCATTATCCTTGAGAGTATCATACAGGATTCTCTCATCTGAATACCACCTACCAAAACACCCAATCTACATTCTCAGAAACCTTCCTAGTATGATCAAAATAAAAATTGTGCCTATCATTAAATCCCAAGTCATAAAATAGAGAGTTTTGAAGCAATAAAAGGCATAATGCGATGAATATTCCTCATTGATGATCTTCTCCCAAAATAATACCATCCTAATCCATCATCGATATCATCTACACCTCTACCTTGGTTAGTTTCCTCACAGACATCTGCAGGACAAGGGGGACATCCTCAATCTCGTATTATCAAAACTTTGTTAGAAATCTTGTCATCACCTTCCATTAAAGGTCTCTCAATCTTTTCAAAGTCCATACCTTCCCTTGAAGGTCTCTTAATCTCATCAACATATACACCAAAGTCATTGATAGTTTCCTCATCAACATCTTGAAAACAAGGGGGTCATCCTCAACCATGTCTCAAACAACCTTTCTCATATGTATTCTCATCATCTTCCATTGAAGGTCATTTGTCTCAAATGAGTACGGTTCATCTGCCTATGCAAAGTTGGAATCATATTACACAAAGAAAATGAAAAATCAAATCTTCGTCATCTACCCATCCTCTCAATCAAATAAAAATGTCACTACTATAGAAAGGAGTAAACCTAGAAAGTTTTCCCATAGCTATATCGATTCATATAGTATGGTTCAATCTCTTAATGCCTTACACTAATGGTCTTTCTAATGTTAACACATCGATCATCATGACAATAGTCACATGTAAAGATCTTATTCCATCATCAACCAATCATTTTATCATTATAATGATTTGAAATCATGTGGTTATTTTTGTCACTATCCTAAAACACCTTAAAGATGAGAACCATGGATCTGTTCATTGCATCTTTCAAATGGATAAGTTCCTCCTTATTAGGAAGCCTGCAATAATTACATCCATCCACCTTATCTACCGACCAAATACATGTCTTGGGGCACATATGTGTAGGTTGTGTACAAATTTATTCTCCCCTCCCTGAAACAATATATTATGGTCTTTTCCTCAGCTCAAAAAAATTCAAAGTATTCATGGATGAATATTATCAAAATAAATAGACTGATCCCTCAAAAGGATAGCTTTCAGATATCAAAAGTATCCTAGGAGATATTCCCACATTGATAAGAATTCCCATAAAATAAAACTTCCCAAATCGAGATATTCCCACATTGATAAGAATTCCCATAAAATAAAACTTCCCACATAAATCATTTTACATCAAAAATAATATTTGCATATGGGGCATTTCTCTATTAAATTGTTGAAAAGGAGAACCCTCTTTTCCTACACAACCTACACATGATAAACCCATTCTCATGTTACAGGAAGGTATATCTTATCACGTCATCTTTATATCCAAGATCCTACATGTGACTACCTATTGTTAGTCATATTTTAACATTTGGTGTAAAGGAAAAAAGTGAAAGAGCCTTCACTCTATTGTTTCCCATCACATATGTATCAAATAAAGTAAAAATAAATCAATCCATGTATCATTTTTTACCATGGTTTTGAAAAACATTAAAATCACTGTAAAATCAATATTGAATAGCACATCATACCTAAAACATAATTTTAAGATTTTTCAACCTTGCCACATCCAAATCTATCAATATATCTATCATTATATCAAAAATCTATCAATATCCACACAATCATGAGCATATATCAAAATTACATCATTGTGTCTAAAACATTACATCACATATTAAAATCAACATTTTTCAACTGGCTATCTCCTTGAATGTTATAATTTTTATCATCGTCAGGACCCCCATCTAGTCCTTTTAAGCACCTTTGTGGAAACATCAATTTTTGGTCCCTTTACCTCATCAAACCATCATATTTTACGTCATTAAAGTCATATATGTTAACTTTATAAGTTACCATTGCCGGGAGGGCCACAAATTATTTTTTCAAATTATTAACCCTTCTGTTCTAAAATTTTTACTCAGGAACTTTTACCTTACTATCCGAAAATCAGATTTAGGATTTTTGTTTTCTAGGTGTGTTTTGTTCACAGAATTCAGAGAGTATTATGAAGTTTGAAGTCTGAAATTTGAACTTAGGAGGTTTTTGATTTTGAAGTTTGAAATTTATATCCCCTTTTCATGATTTTTTTTGAAGGGTTCTGAAATCCAAAAATATGAAGTTCTGATATTTCAAAACTTGAGACTTTTTGGTTTCAAAGTATTGAGTGGGTTTTTTTGGAAAGATGGAGAGAAAAGTCCAAAGTTCCAAAAATTCAGAACTTCATATTTTAAGACATCGGGGATTCAGTTGCATGTTAAAAAAACTTGAGAAGGAAATCATAGACTCCGATATGTGATGCATTAATGATTCAACGACTTGACATGTTTTAGTGATAGAGCATTAAATTTTAGTTTACCTATATAAAAATAGGTTTTTATCTATCATATTTTACCCAGTAAATGTACTTTGACACTCTGAATTTTAATGATATCTTCACCATACTTCCGAAGGCATATTTTCAAGGTAATTTTTTTGTGTTTCTTCATTTTTGGGATAATTTTTGTTTAGGCTTATTTTCATCATTGTGCCCTAAGGGTTTGTTTTGTTTTTCTTTATTCCTTAGCTTCCTTTCTTTGTTTTCAGGAAACCTTCTTTCCCATGTCCCAGACATGGCTTCCATCATGATTGTAAATTCACCTTGAAACCTTAAGATGAGAAGTTATGTTCTAACAAGGGAAAGGGTTTTTCTTTGGCTTAGGAACCACATTTGCACTCAGGGATTTAGGTTTTTCCAATTCAATCACCATGGTTTCACCTGTTTCAAAACTTCCAAATCCCTTGTAGTTCAAATTTCATCATTTTCCAAAGTTTTTTGGTTTCGGATTGTTTGATTTGATCACTCTTTAGGTATAAAATTTGTTGGTTGATTGTTTTAAAAGTTTGGATTATGAAGTTTCCATGATTGTATTTTGAAGGACGACAATATCAGATTTTGAAATTTTTTGAATTAGGGTGACTTCATGTTTCAGAATTCTACTTTCAATTGAGTTTAAAAATTCTTCATTTCGGGGTTGTGGAATATTTAATTTTTGGAATTTTGGAAGTTTTCATTTCTGGGTTACAGAAAATTTTATTTTTCGGGTTTCAGAATTTTTCTATTTTGGAATTTCGCAATTCAAAATTTTGGAAGTCTACTTCTTTTAGAGTTTTGGGTGTCGATATTCTAGGATTCTTCTTTTCAGAGTTTCAAACTTTTCCAAGTTTCTTGCAGCATCCATAGTTTGAAATTCAAAACTTCGTACTTTAGACATTAAGAAGTCTAGTGGGGTTTTGAAGCATTTCTTAGGTGTATACACAAAAGTTCCAAAAGTCTGAATTTTGGTAAATTTTCAAACAAGTTAATGTCTTCTTCATCTTCAAAAGGAAACAATAATATGAAGTATAAATATTTAGGGGTATCTCCTCCCTCTAGTATATCTTCAGTCACAGATAATATCAGAGAAACTAATCTTAGACATGTAGATATGGATGAATTTTTTAAAAGGGTTAAGGCCCTAAAAAAGAAACCTTATATGCAAGAGATTTATTACAATAGGCTTCCTCTTGCAATTATTTTTTTCATCTTTGCAATGCCTTAATTTTTTTCTATCCTAAGCTTCACACTTCGATAAGGCCAACTGCTTAGTGAGAGATGATGATGGGAATGTTGTAATCAGATTAGATAGTGATTTCTTCAAGGATTTTTTTTTTAAATCCTTAATGTAGAGGGATATGCTAAGATTCCTGTTGAATATGTAATTAAGCATTGGGAAGCAGGGAACAAAGTTTTCAACAAGGTTGTTGTCAAGAGTTACTTGGATAGAACTAAGGGAATTGTGTCAAATATCCCTAAGACACTTCCTTAGTCAGAATTCATTCAAGAATTCAACGACATAATTACACTATTGAGTAAAGTTTCAGGACTTCATGCAACTAGGGATTTTTAGGAGTGAATGTTTTTATACATAGCCATGATTGAGAAAAAAAATATTTATCTAGTTTATACAGCGAGTAATATGTGAGGGTATCCTGGGTTGGATCCAAAGGGAGTCAAAAGATTTGTTTAGATATATGAACATTACCCGTAGCTTACCATGGAGGAAGGTTTCAAACACTTTATGAGAGTGAATGACGCCTTCTTCACTATTTTACTATATTATTTTGACAAATATTTGTATAGTTAGATAATTTCATATGAATCTTGGTGAGAAGTGTAGGATTGAGGAGGAATTTGTCATCAGTTTCCCACATTTACCTATATCAAAGTGAAATGATTTAAAGAAGCTCTAAATAAATTTTCAAGATGTCCTATAGATAAGTGGGTGTTGATAGAGATAATTCATCAATTACTTGATAAACATAAGATCCAACATAATTGACACAATGTGGGAGTCCATTTTCCCATTACCATTGAAAAGTACACCTGTGTAAATATTCGTAAGGCCAAAAATATGGAAAGGGAAATGTACCATGTCACTCTGAAGACTTTTCATCTGAGGAATAACTTTGATTATAGGGATAAATTTTGTAGAATAGGGTTAGTCGATATACATGTTCCCCAGTTAGAGGAAATATGATTCATTTTTGGGATGAAGTCACTATAAGACAAAGGGAATTTGAAATATTAACTTTTAGTGAAGTTTCTCACTTTGGCATTACAGATTTTCCTAAGGGTTTAAAGGATGATGAGTAGCTATTGGATCCTTTTATAAAAGAGAAAATGTTGTAAACCAACCATTTCCTTGGATAAATTTGTACAATCAATAGTGTAGAAACACCAAGGGTAGGGCAGACCCCATTATAAGGAGAACCTATGACTATCTAACAATTTTAGGAATCATGCCCAAAGTGTTAGATCTAGCTGCAGAATCAATACAGCCCCAGTCAATGATAGGTCATTCTACTCCTTCCAAGGGTAAAAGGTAAATCCTTAGGCCCATTAAAAAGCCTCGTAAGATTTATTTTTTCTCAAATGTTCAAGGTCTTCAATTGAATCTCCTGCTACCAAAATAACTTTAACAAAATTGCAGCCTACTAAAGTAGTGGATTATAGTGTTTCACCAGTTATTTATCATGTATCAGAGTTTCATCTCTACGTCTATGAATAGGGTAGGTCAAAAGAGTCTTTCCATTATAATTTTCATTATTATAGTCTTGGTAGAGAAGTGTCCACCAAAGAATCCATCGTGAAATTCTATTAACACCTTGTCAATCTACGTGATGTCAATAACATCTCAACAATACACCATCAAGATTATTTTTGAAGAGAATACCATGAATTCGAACATATGTAATAGATTACAACCTATGATGTATTATGTTTTCCTTGTTCAGACCAGGAGGGTATGTGCCCTTGGAAAATAATGTGATCATGTCCATCATCCACTTGTGTGTGCCAAGGGCTTCATCTTGTTTATGATTTGCATGCGGGAGATCTTATTCTCTTCCATCTTCACCACCTTCAAATCCACTTTCTCACACCTTTCACCCTTCCTATAGTACTATCCTCCATTTATTCCATTCCCATTTCTTCCATTCCATCTCCCTCCATGGATGAAGTTTTTTACTCTCCCTACACTCTCAGTAGGAGAGATAATAGGATCTCCATTTTCCACTCTACTTCCTCAGCAATTAACTTCTATTTCTACTTCCATTTCATCTACTCTTGAGGCTATTTTTTCCACTACACTTTCTATTTTCACTACATCACTACCACCTTCTGTGATTATCACCAGTGCCATTATATGGTCAATTATTCAAAGTTATATTGTAACTATTCCTTTGATGTCTTCTGCATCATCTTCTACTATACTTGAATGGGTACATTGTTAAACTCCTAAGTAGAAGAAGAAGGTTCATATCGTTGATGTGGTTGATTTGAGTGACTTAGATCTCACCCCCAAGAGGTAAGATAAAATACCTAGGGTTGTATATAACTTATCAGTTAATCATTCTGAGGAAAGGTTTGTTGAAATAGCTACTTCTACCACATATAAAACAAAAGAAACAATTACAGCAACAGACTACCAAAGTTTTAGGTTTTCTCTCAGGAAAGATACTCATGAAGGTCCAAAACAAGATTTATAGGTGGCTCTGAGGATTTTTTTGGAGAAATATGAAAAAAATAAGGAAACCAAGGATGAGTTGAAAGAAAAATTTGATCATCTCACAACTCTTCTCACTAAAATTACACATCCAGTGCAAGTTACAACTACCCTTGCCATTTCTTCAAGTTTTGATGATAAGTCCTACCATAAGGTCAAAAATTTAGCTAGAAAGGAAGAGTTGTTGGTACATGGATGGAATGTCTGGTTTAGGATGTTGATCCACTAATTAGGATAACTATTGATTTGTATAATGATTTTTATGCTGAAAATGTTTCTGTAATGAGGTTGGATGGAGTTCTTACTGAAGATAATGACAATTTGGATCTTACCTTGAAGACTTGGATAGAAATTAGAAAGGTTGATTCAGAACTGCTCCTACAGGAGGGTATAGTTGGAGATGTTTCAAAGTTATTTGAATTTAAAAAATCCATGGAATTCAGAGTACAGGTAATGCAAGGTCTCATAAAAAAGTTAGATGAGAAATGAATTGAATTAGTAGATGGGCCAAATGACATTGTGGAAGAATTTGATAAAATTCACTACAAATTTATGAATGATACCGTTGATGTTCTTCTTATTTATTAAATTATGGAGAATTTCAAAATATTGGTTAAATAATATGAAGGAATAATAAATATTTTTGCAATTTTCTCCATTTATAGATTGGTTTCATATAAAAAAAAATAGATCAACTTAAGAAGGTTTTAAACAAGGTTAAGAGGTTACTAGCTAAAGTTTCCAAGGAAATTGAGACTACCGGAGTGATAAATTAGTATACATGAGGGCTAGAAGAGGATGAATTACAAGGTATTATCAAACATTTCATTGAGTACATGAGTGATATCGCAATGGAGGACAATGAAGAAGAATCTAAACAATAAAAGGATATTTTCAGTCCTAGCTAGACTTGGCAGCCATTGTTGGGTAGCCTCCAAGATCTGGATTAGTCAAAGTCACAAGGTTAACTTGGTCAAACCTATGTAAATTATTTTTCTATTTTTATGAGAATTTATTCCCTAAGACATTAATGCACTCTATTTTTAGTATTTAATTAGTTAAATGTGGAACTATATTCGCTCAACCTCCTTAGTCTAGAAATGGTTACATGAATTATGTTTTAAAATCTTTTAGATATTTTTTGAAAGTGCTCTTCAGTTTTAGGATATTTCAAGAACAAGATTTGAGACTTTTAATTATATTAAGAACAATATTTTTCCGTCGAATATCTAGTATATTATGTGATTCATCTATTTATCTAGCACTTGTGAATTTTAATTCCTTGGGTATGATGGATTAATTTTCCTGTAAATCAGTTTTCTTATTTTAATCTCTATGGGATGTGATATAAAATCTTCATATCTCAGTTGTGGAAAATAATGTTTCCTTTATGTTGTTTGGGTTTTATATTCAGTTATATTAGTGGTATAAAATATTTTGGAAGAGGTGCATGCCATGTGTTGTTTTGTAATATTGATTGTGTAATCAAAGTTGATCTTTTTATTCTATTTATTCTTGGCGCATCATAATTTTAGTTATCATCTATTAAATCTCTCTCTCCTTTATCTCAAGAAAATTAGATTAAGTTTATTTCAAGTTTTATATCCTTGCACTTTGGTCTTAAATCAAGTGCTTCAAGTCTCAAAGGAAGTCAACCTTCTCTAGAGGTTCATCCCAAGGAGACAAGGTCCCACACCTTGGGGATGTTCCAACATTACATGAGATAACTTAGATATTCCACAGATGCATGATCCATGTGAAAACAATATTTCTATAGGAAATGAACCCTTTGGTTCCCCTAACACTTGAATTCTTGGCCTCATAAGCCCACCTTTGTGGCAACATCAATCATCAGTCCTTTGACCTCGTCAATACATCCCTTTTATTTTCCATTTCCATCATTAAATAATATGCCTATAGGACATGAACCCTTATGTTCCACTATGATTTGATTTTATGATGACACCCATCTTGTTTCTATACATCATACTAAGGAATACTTTTCTCTTCTCTACTATATCACTTATATATTTCATCCATCTACCTTTTTTTATTAGAGGTAAAAAAGGGTTGAGTGGACCCTACCCCATACATAATGTTACCTATTCCTTACAAAAGGCCAAGGGATAACATTGAATCCCTACCACAAAACCAACATAGTACAAGACCAGTAACAAGGAAATACAAACATAAAAGGAAAAAATCAAACAACAAATAAATTATCTAACAGTAGCATAACCAAGAGACTAACAAAAAAACAACATCCCATTTAATCAGTTACTCTTTTATCAGGTCCCCCACTGAATTCATGTATTCATTCCATTCTTTGATGAGGGATTCAATGGTAGCTTTCCAAACCTTGTAGTTTGGCTAAGGGACCTCCACTTTGGGGCCTTTACCTTCTTTTTCCTTTTCTTTAGCAAGATCCATGGAGTGGATCATCTTAGCTAAAATATTGAGATAGTGGATGGCACTCCTAACATTGAGAAGATGGAAATCTCAAATATGGAACACAACTTCTTTCATTTTCAGCATGTCCTTGGCCATTTCCAGGCTTCTCTTTCTGTCATTCTTGAGTTTTTCACTAAGGACCAACGAGGAAAGCTTTTCCACTTTATCAGTTAAATATTTCAAATCCATAGATACCATACTAATCTTGTGTCTGTTAATGTCATTATCAATCCTGCAATGCTTGAAATCCCACATGAAAGAATGAGTCTTGACAGCCAAGTCTTGAGCAGTGAATAGTTTAGATTAGGCAGTCTTCAAAGTGTGCAAGCTCTCAATGGCATCCTCTGAATTCTTGGAGCATTTATCATCAATAGAGTTCAGATCTTTCTTTCTCTCCCCCTCATTTTTATTATCCCCATTAGTAGTGCCTTTGTCCAAAATGGAACCCGACAAGTCTTGATTCCCATCATTGTTTTGCCCCAAATCTAAAATCTTCACTTCCTCCACTTTATTAGGATCCTCCTCAACCCTACTATGTTTTTTGACAACGCCATGACTCAGATTGGATCTAGTATGCTTAGCCACATATTTTTCAAGTGGGTCTTCACTAATACTATCCTCCTTGGGCATTGATCCTTCAACGGTGGAGGCCCTAAATTTTTCATTTTTCCCCAAAAGGGGAGTACCCATCCTAACCAAGGCTTTAATGAGGCCCTGATGTAGAGGAAGGGAGAAAGTCCCTTTCTCCACCATACCAATAGATTTCACCAAGGATGTGTATAGAAAGAAAGGGAAATTGTAAGCCTTAGCATTATGCACATGGTTCAACATGGGAAAATGGTAACCATAAATTACTTTATACCTTCCTTCTAAGGTGATGTATGACATAAAAAACTAAGAAATTTCATCATAAGGGTGGGGTAGATTTCCATGAGCATATCCATTGTGAAGAGAGAGGTGTACCCTTACCTTGCATGAAACATTCTATCTCTAGACTGTAATCCGACTTTGGCTTGTAGATACATATGCCTTCTAGAGATAAACCCGAGCCCTTGGAAATAAGCTTAGGTGAAATGTTAAAGAGAAATTTCTGACCTGGACATGGCCCTCCTTGCACTTTTTTTCCACCACCTCATTAAGATTCTCATCATGGCCATCAAAAATATTGAAAAATGGTAGCATGCCCACCTTTTCGAGTAGATTTTCCACCTCGACAGACATCTCCTTCCTCTTGCAGGCTTCAGTGTGAACTAAGTCTCCCCCCATGCTATTGGCTCTATTCTTGCTTCCATTCTATAAAATTATAACTTCCCGAGTCCTATCTTCACACTTCTAGAGAACAAAGATGTCCAGCCTACCCCTTCGAGGAGAAGAAAAGAAATTTGGCATGAGTGCAGTAATCATGGAAGATTGTCACGAGTCTGAATAAATTTTTCCTCCTCATTTGTGGAAGTGTTAAAATTTAAACCTTCCCTTTTAAACTCACAATTGATTCCCTTTTAGGTCATCAATTCCTAGTTTTATGGGGAGTACCTCATCATATAATTCTACATCATCCATCTATCACATCTTATTTTTGTCTCATGGCTTGTCTCAAAACCACTCAACAAAAAGGGGGAAAATGTAGACAACTAAAATTAGCATTTTTAATTCTCGCACTCGTGTCTACTTGTACCCCTTCATTATCACATCACTATCATATTAAACATTAAATACATTATCACATCATTATGATTTTATCCATTAAATCCTTATCCTAAGTCTTAATTCCCCCTTTTATATTTACATCCCATAAATATCACTTCACAACTATAAAATCCTATTTTATTCCTCTTAAAAACCACTTACTAACCTAAATCAAATAAAAAAATACAAAATCAGCTACTTCTCAACTATTTTACAACCTCCCTAACCCATATAACCATTTTCAACATACATCCTTCGTCAAAACAAATAAATTCCTCGATTTGGGAATGTGTTTTAACTATTTTCCTGTACTTTCCATATCATTGACGATTCTAATGAATCGTCATATATTATCCTTTATTGACATAAACCTATATAAATGTGTCTTAGGTATTCATTCAAGGATAGCTTCTCTCATTTCAATTTATTAGCTGGCCATCATTCGGACTTGACCTATGACAGAACATTCTTCAAAGAACTCTTAGGGTAGTCTTATTTGTATCATAGTCTTCTTCATCATAGTAACATCAAAATATCTCTCCTTCATCCTTCATAGGTCTTCTAAACTTCTATGATTTAACTCAACAAGTTTTCTGACATCTACAACATTGCTCTCTTAGGTATTTTTCCATCCTCTCAATCATACTTTTCAATGTATGCAAGGTGAGTGCCTTCATATTTGTTTATTTACTTATTCATTCATAATTTATAAGCTTCCCTCTATTCTATCTTGTTTCTTATAATTTTGTACCCTTTCTTCAACAATCATCGATGATTCTCCTAATCATCGACGATTCAGCCCAATCGCTAGCAACTAGCCTTAATCGCCCATGATTCCTATCTGTTAGACCATTTTCCACTCAGGACTTCCTTTCTAATTTCCATATCTCCATCTCAATTAGCACTCTTCCCTTTACAAGTGTTTTTCCAATCTATCAAGATTATTTGAGCCATTTTCGACACTTTATCAATTATCTTAATCAAATTTATCATCTCTCTCACCTTTGTGAATACACAACTATCCACATCCTTACTCCTTTGAGCCATTTTGTGACCCCTATACTCCCTTTGAATAAGGTATCACCACTACACAATCATATGGCCATGGACTGTATCAATCCCTTTACCTTTTCATTGTCGGTTATATCATTTGTTTTATCATTTTATCTTATCATTATCAGATTGATTTCTTGAACACAAATTAACATCCTTGCAAGGAAGTCCATTGAATTTTGGGTACTATTCTTTGCTAGGAAATCCACCATATATCTATCTAAACCATTCTTATTCTTAGTGTCTATAATATACAATTCCTTCGTTAGTGAAAGAAGGAAAAATCTCTCATCCATCAACTACAACATCCATCTCTATGGGTATCAGTAAACCCTGTCTATCTTTGGTTTTGTTTTTATTATTTTGTTGCATTAATCTGAGTAGAAAGGTAAAAATATATATAAACAGGAACAAACGATTGAAATAATCCTTATGGGATGATATGAACACTCCGAACATATTAATTGGTATAAGCTTTTTTATGGTAAGGAATAAAGGATGCCAATATCTCTTGAGTTTCCAGTGCCATAGCTTACTAAGAAGATAGAAATGTTTGAGGTTGAGACCATGGAAATTAGATATGTGGAGCTCATGGAGTTATAAGAGTTGATAAATCAATTAATGGAAAAGAATTAAGCTCAAATTAAGAAGTGTTTTGACAAGAAATAAATGGCCAGGAGTTTCCAAGAAGGAGATATTGTCCTGAAATGAGACCAAAATAGAGCCAAACCAGTTAGGAACTCAAAGTTTGATACAATATGGAGTGAAACCTATGTGATTTCAAGTTGAAAATCCAACAATGCTTTCCAATTGTCAAAATTGGATGGAAAGGGTCTTTTGATCCTAGTGAATGAGATCTATCTCAAACATTTCATCTGAAGCATAAGTCCTACCTTGTACATAAGAGTTTAGTTTTCTCTTCCTCCAAGTTATCTTCATCACATTTTCTTACTAGTAGTATAGCTTTTATTTCCTTAAGGTATCTTCATAGTGTTCTTATTGTTCTCATATGACATTTCTAGTTGCAGCGTTGTTTGAGGAGGATTCTGAAAATGTATGGTCTAAATAGATCTTCATGCAATGGGAAGGGAAATCAATTTCAATAAAGTTTTTCACTCTCATTAAAACCAAATTAATTGCAAATAAAATTTTCTATGCCATAGACTTGGTAAAACTCAGTGTTTTGGGACATTTTACAAGACATATTCATGAACCTAAAGAAATAAAATTTCAAAGAAAGGATATGTAGTTTTAAATCAACTCCAAATACATGCAGTACCTCATTCAGGATCACAAGTAAGAATTTCAATTTTTAGATGAGTTTTCAAATTTTCAATCTTGACTCCATGCCCAATGAATTATTTCAATCCACTGATCTCTATCTAGTGAGTATATTACCCCATTGAGTCATTAAAGTACTTCCTAAAATAATCTCAGACTATCTTAACAACTTACAATTTAATTCTTGGAGTCAAGAAGTGCAAACAGCTAAAAATTTGGAACAATTGATGATTTTTGGGGGAAAATCATGTTTTTGGGGAAAATATCTTTGTAGGGACCTTTTTCCCCATCTTTTCAAGCCTTCTATGTTAAAACACCTACTTAAAATATGGAGAAATGGGGAAAAATAGGGCAAAAAACAAGCAAATCATCTTTTGGAGTAACTGAAAGGATTGTTCCTTCGTTCCTCTAATTCCCTACATTATCAATTCAGCCGATAAGGCACTATAGGGAAAGGAGGCTAAGAATTTATGAATTGATAAAACACTTAGAATTTTCATGTGCTCCTTCTATTTTCCAAAAGGCCAAAAAAGGGGCCACAATGGGGAGGTACATGAAGAGTCAGCTAAGGAAGAGTAATCGAGCACAAGGGGCATGGTTGGTACATTCTAACATTCTAACCATTCACTGATCAAGTGACCAATAAAGATGGGGAAGAGGAATAAGTTTATTAGACAAGGTTATATCAGCAATGTCAGGCCTGGTTAAAACATAAGGAACTTTGTGCTCGTTCCATGATATCTCTGTCTCCCCACTTTATCTACCTAAAAATAAATATATTATATCGGCCTTTTAGGGACCATAAGAAACATCTCCCCAGTTCCACATGTACCCTAAAAAACCACCTAGGATGACTTGGAGAATTATTTTGGGCCATTACTTCTGCGTCAAAGCTCCAAATTACACAAACTTAATGACGTTAAATCATCTTGTCGATATCCCCATTTTAGCATTAAGAAATAAGGAATATTATGTTATTTCATGGGTAAAATTTATAAATATTGGATGTGGGGGGGAAATGTGCAGTTAAAATAGCTCCAGACATCTCAACCACTTCACCTATGAGAATTCATTTCTTAATAATGCCCATCCCTTGTCCTACTTCCACTTAAATTATTAGATGACTTGTGAAGGGAGTTAATAAGACTACTCATTCTCAGAACTACAGGAAATGATGCCCATTGGTACTGGGCAGGTGGAAATGCATCATTTATGGTTTTTCAGTGGTTCTCCCTCACCTTCTATTTATGTAAGTGCTTTTGCACAAAAAGGGGGTTATTCTTTGCAAGATTTGGAGCTTCCTCTTTTAGTTTTACATTTTCCCACCTTCAAACCTTTGTATTTGCATATCTTATGAGTGTTGTAAACGTATAATTTGTAAATGTAAATGAAATATTCAACTGACATGAAAATATGGTTTATTCCTTTGAATGCATGTGTTTTATGTGAATCTATACCCTCTTGCTCTCTTCCAAATATATTTTATTTTTAGATTGCAAAATTGTGTTCCTTTTATTCTTATATATGTCGCTACATTTATGACTCTATAGGTCAGATTGGAACCCTATTTTATCTTTTGTACATTAACCCCTTTCATTTTACATCTTTCTTCTACATTTTGAACCTTGGTCCTTACAAATTTTTCGTTTAGACTTAGTTTATTTGCATTTTGAATATGTAGGTTAGTTTATAGTGGGCTGAAATAGAAGGAACTATTATTCTCTAGAGGTTTATCTCAACTTACGAGGTCCTACAATTAGAGACATTCCCATGTTACCAAAAAATATTGATTCTCATTCATGAACAATCAGAGGGTGTAATTTTCTGGTCATAAAAATACTGCAAAAGATTATGAAGATTATCTAAGATATGAAAAATATTCACATAATGAGACTATGGTAATTTTATGAGAGACTTAGATACTTCTATAGTGAACTTTGATGCTTGTTTAAGAGACTCTGGTTCTTTTCTAGTGGACTATGCCACTTTTCTAATAAACTTTTCTACTTCTCTATGGACTTTAGTGCATTTATAAGAGACTTTAGTGCTTCACTAGTGGAGTTTAGAATTTTTGTAATAGACTTTGGTTCTTCTCTAGTGGACTCTGGAATTTTTCTAAGAGAATTCAATGCTTTTATAGTTGACTTCAAAAAATTTCTAAGAGACCCTGATGCTTCTCTAGTAGACCATGCCACTTTTCTAAGAGACTTTGACACTTCTCTAATGGACTCTAGAATTTTTCAGACACAAGTTGATGAGTTATAGCTAGTGAAATTTATAGTAATAATAACTACCTTGAATTGGAATCTTATTAATAGATGAAATAAATCCCAAACACTAATGAATCAAAATTGTTTCTATCTTAGAATTTGATACATGTCTACTTACAATGATTGTTTAGTTCTGAAATTTTATTTATAATATGATTATTGTTCATTTTGGTATATATTAATTTTCACGTGTTGTGAGAAATGTCTTGTATACACATAATCAATGTCCCAAAATTTTAGCATACAAGCTTAGATAAGAATTCATATAATCTTAGATTAAGGTCAAAACCATCACCTTCTAAAATTTCAATTTTCTAACCTATACTTGGATGAATTGGATTAATTTTGGTTGTAATATTTCCATATTTGAATGTTTTTATGTCATTTATTACATAACTTAAAAGATGATTCAAGCTTAGAGATTAAAAAATGGATAGATGGAAAGATTGACAAATGGAAAATATTTTGGTAAAGTTTAATGGATCAAGATTCAAAAGTTGTGTATCAAACATTCAAACTAATTTTTTTATCACCAATCCTAAACATTCTAAATATACACGTGGTTCATGGATGGAAAAATGATAGTGTTGATAACTTGGTAGAATTTCTACATGATTTATTACCATATGGATCTTCATTTCCAAGCACACACTATAAATGTAAATCTTTGATTTCTAAGATAGGATTATGTTATGAAAACATTGATGCATACATTAAGGTTTTTATGCTATTTCATAAAAAATTTGCAAATGAGATACATTTTCTAATATGTAGCGAGGCAAGGTATAGAACAATTTTGAAAATAAATTCATCAAAAAAGGTTATTTGTTACTTTCCTCTTGAAAACTTCTTACTTAAAATTTATAGGTGTCCAAAAATTGTTGAACATGTGCAATGACATGCCAAAAATAAGATCCATAATGGAAAACAATGTCATCTTGCTAATTCCCAAATGTGGATGGAATTTGATAACAAATGGCCCTAATTTTTCACAATAACAACACACCATAAGGATTCAATTGGCTTTATATAGTGTGAATCCATTTTTAGATATGATAACTAATTTCTCAACTTGGCCATTATTTTAAATAAATTACAAATTTCCTCCTTGGTTAGACACCAAGCCATATTTCTTAATGCTTTTGTTGATTATACTAGGGAATAAAAGTGTAACTTTGGATATAATAGATGTTTATTTGGAGCCATTATATGATGAACTAAAATAATTATGGGAGGAGGTTGATGCATTTCAATATTTAAGGGATGGATCTTTTTTGAGGTTCACATTAAGGATAACATTAAATTTTATAATACATGACCTTCCTACATATGGAACCTTATCTAGGATCATTATTCATGGCTGCAATGGATGCCTTTATTTCATTATAAATCCATTTTTTACGATGTTCAAATTATTTAAATAAGTGCATTTATTATGTACACCATGTTTAGCTTCCAATACATCATCCATATTTTCAAAAAAATAATAATTTGATGGTATTTAAGAGTTTTAGTAATCCCTATTGGCAATAACAAGTGAATATGTGATTGAGAAGTAAACAATAACAAATACATTTATGGAAAGTGGTGGTATTTGTGATTGTAATATGATATAGGTGTAAAATGATTTTGTGTGTTCTAAAAGTTTCCATACTTTATAGAATTTTCAATATACACACGTTTGACTTCATGCCTTGTGAGATAAATGTTGTTTAGGTTATTTTGGAAACTCTTTTTAGTGGTTATGATATATTTTTAGTGCCACGAGACTCGAAAAAAGTAAAGATTTGTAGGAATATTTTTTTTTGAAATTATTAATAATAGAGATTTTAGAAATTCACATGCTCCTTATGGGTTGACAATGGAATAATGTCGATAATTCATAAGTGTTTTTTTCTCAAACATGGTTTCCAAATGGATATGCAAGCAATTCATTAAGATTTCAAATTAATATTAAAGTTTTAAGAGGTATGAATATCAATGGCTATCATGTTTTGATTGAGGATATTTGACCTATTATAGTCATATCAAATTTATAAAAATATCAAAAAATAGAAATCATAAGGCTATTCTTTCTATTAAAAAGTAAGATTTTACATGTGTTAAATCCTTAAAATTTTAATTATTTGAGGAAAGAGGTTGTTTAATTCCTTTATTTTTTGGAATGTAAGTTTCCATCAACAATATTAATATTTATATGCATCTTATAATACATATAGAGAAGGAACTTGAGTGTTTAGGGCCATTGATAACAATATGGATGTGTCCTATATAATGATACATTAAGGTTTTGAAAAAAAATGTTTGTAACAAGGAAATACTTGAAGGTTATATGTTTAAGGGATATATATTGCAAAAGGAAATCAAATTTTACATAGAGTATATGAACTACGTTTTATGTGTAACTCGACATGTATTATATGATGAAGAATATAAAAGAGTTGTAGGTGAGTTGCTGGAAGGAAAGGAGACTCATTTTGAGCTATCACATAATGAAATAAGTGTGATACATTATTATGTTCTTTAAAACATGTCTACAATGGAGAAGTGATAAAAGTGAATACATTCTCTATTAGTGATGTTTTTAGAATTAAAATTTTTAATGCATTTTTTCACTCTTTTCTATTAAAATTTTGGTAATCTAGTAAAAGGATTATGTTTATAGGTAATATATTCAATATATATCAATGGGAATGCTTCTTTCTTGAAATCATAAACAAGAAGCATTGGTTTAAGAAACTTCATATCCATCCTTTGATAAATGGATTACTGATGCAATAAATCAAGCACAAGAATAAGGTGAATATATACCTATGGGGGAATATGATATTTCAAATCCTTCATCAATTACGGCTTTTAAATTTAGTGGAATGTGACCATATGGATATTATTTTAGAGTAAAAGAAAAAAACCAAGGGAAGGAAAATTGGGATTGTGTTGTTAGTGTTAAATTTTAATATGGTTCTCATAAAAAACTTAATTTTAGTATCATAAATGTAATTATTTGAGTTGATTATGGGGAAAAAAACACTATACTATTGAAATGTAAATGGGTCAAACCATCTATAACACACCATAATGAGAATGGATTTATACTTTCTCATACTCACTAATTTTTGTCACCGATACATGAACCATACGTGTTCCCTTCTCAGGTCAAATAAGTATTTTTTTTATTGATGATATCATAAATCATGGATGATCTTGTTTCATTCAAAAATATTCTCAATCAAAACTTCATTTAATGGATTTTGATGTTATGCATAGTGGACAATATGTTGATACATTACAAAATACATTAAAAGTTAATGATGGTGAAGACGAGATTATAGGATTTGAAGAAGTGAATTCATAGCCAAATGGAGATCTTGAAATTCATGTTAGGGAGGGTAATGCAATAAATGGTGATGAGGATGACACTAAATCATATGCTTATATGAGTGATGAAGAGTTCCGTTAAAATGACATACAATATGATGATGACCTTCCTCTCTAAATTGAAACATTTGTTAATACTTCTAGCTCATTAGAGCATGGATAATTAAATAAGTAACACTTATTTACCTAAATTTTGACATATTCGAGTGAATCTAGACTCTAGTATTTCAAGTATTGGAAGAAATCCATCTCCGTTTTTGGGTATATTGGATTCCATTTTTGTCTATACTGGATTTCATTATTACTATTATTAGAATCCATTAGTAGCAATATTACATTCCAATATTGTCATTACTAGAATTATTCTAGTTCCAATTTTTCTATTATTGGATTCAAATATCGCTATTATTTGATTCCAATTTGGTTATTATTGGATTCCAATATCACTATTATTGGATTCCAATATCACTATTTTTGGATTCCAATTTGGCTTTTATTGGATTCCAATTTTGTCATTTTTTAGCTTTTCAATTTTGAGAGTATGTAAGACTAGCAACTGCTAACTATTATAAGGCATGATCCCATTGGATTAATAAAAATAAAAAAGTAACAATAATTTTCTGAAAAATCCAGTTCAAAGTCATGAGTGAATGTTAACTATTATTTACTGAGCCCATTACATTAAAGTGAGAGGTCGCTAACTATTATAAGTCCTGAGCCTCATTATAAGGTGAGTGGTCACTAACTCTTATAAGTCACGAGCCTTGATCTAAGGTGAGCAGTCGATAACTATTATAATTCATGCTCATGTTGTATTAAATGAAAGTGAAAAATCCTCGATGTAAGGTTAGTTTCCGGTATCTATTATAAGTCATGATTTTGTTGTATTTAAGTGTGAGCCCCACATTCTAAAATTTTGAGCCTCACACTCTGAAAGTGTGGGGTTTAAAATTTTAAAATATGAGATCTGCACAGTTTCAAAGTGCGAACCCCATGCTCTTGAAAGTCTAAGATCCATGCACTATGAATAATCTAATCTTTGCACTCTGAAAGTGTGAGCCTTTCACTCTAAAAGTGCAAGCCCCACACTTTCAAAGTTTGAGATTCACACCTTGTTAGTGTGAATTCTCACACTCACACTTTTAGAGTGTGAATATCAAACTTTGGAAATGTGAGGCATGCAATTTCAATGTTTAATATGCACATATCCATAAATTTGACACTGACCTTAAATTCTATTGGTGTTATTTTTAATTTTTGTGGAACTCATAGTAAAATTACGTTCTCACCCTGAAATATACCTTGTAACAAATCAAGTATTATTTTATATGATTGTACAATTTCACTATTTATTATTATTATAAACTATATCTCTAAGTAATCATTTAAAGAAAACAAAAAATTTGGGAGTTTATGTATATCAAAAATTATATTACTCTGAAAGATATTATAATTTATGCTTGTAAATTGTTCCATTCTCCGTATAAACAATGAGTCACTTCCGTGAGTAAGAAAATGAAATAATCCTTGACACAATGCAAGAAATGTTTTTGTGAGAAACATTTTCTTATGCCATCGGGGATACATTGAACCATTATTTTATATTTTACGTCAATCAAAACACTCATTGTGCCATAATTTTATTTTTTTGAGTCAAGGAATAACAAAATTGATCTGCCATGATATTTACATTAAAAAGTTCTATCTATACATTTCAAATTTATTACAAATTTATACATATACAGTTGTAAATCTTATATGAGGAGTCATCGCCTTTTTTGGAATATTTTATTTGCACAAAACATGAATATGTTTTTTGCCTCTAGAATGAGACTATCAGTTTGGATACAAGTAGTGTTGAGTAAAGTAGTAGTGGAGGTGCTATCAAAGTAGAGACTAGTATTTACAAGTAGGAAACAACATAAGAGTTCAGTACTACTAGTATCGGTAGTAGATTGATTTATCTATGCTAAAAACAATCCTATTCAGCAAGTAGAAAAGGAACAAATTTCCCAAAACCCAATATTTCCCCTTCTAAAAGAAATTGAGGCACACTTTTATCTATTTTAAGGGTTCAAAGTGGTTTGAATTATTATGGAACAAATATAGACTGTAACAGGTAAAAATGGTCCTTTTTTACTTAAAAATCGGCTCATCCATTGAGAAAAAAAGACTTTGGGAAAGAGAAGACTTCACAAGATGCTTTTTTTTCCTGTCACAACACCGTCTAAGTCTTATTCCAGTCAAAAAGTGTTTTGTTAAATCACCTCACTAAATCTCATATAAAAATTCCTTTCATAAGTGCAACTTGTGGTCCATGTAACATCTCTATGCTTACCATCCACATATCCATCCAAATACCTCCTGTAATTATTACTAGGGGCCATTTGGTTTGTTTTGATACTAATAAATTATGTAGGAGCAGGCACTGACATCATTGAATTTAGAATCTGACATTGTCATGCATGGTGGGTCGAACAAATGGCCATTTATTAGTAAAAAGAAAGGCCAACGGGAAGTTTTTTCTTACAATCCCAAGATCCCTACAGGTTTCTGCAACTTATGTATCAATAGTTTCCATGAGTGTGTTATAGTCTATTTTTGATAGAATCTGGTTTCACTTTCCAATGTCAAAGACAATTCCATCCATATTTTAGATATCATGACAACAAACCTTAAAATACTTAAACAACATATGATGTTATTATATTTGAATGAAAATTAACAAACATAAATGTTACCAACTTTGGTAGATTTGAGTTATTGGCCACAACTTCCTTCCCATCAGCAATGCCAGAAGAGAAATCCCATAAATTTATACATCATATTTAATATCCAACCTTGATGTTCTTTCATATTTTGGGTCAATGTAACAAATGGTACCCATAACATACGTAAAGGTGTGGTTTTTGGACTAGGAAATGTAATTGGCAATGCCAAATTATGACCAATTTGCATCAAAATTATAATCCAAAAGAATGTTAGAAGTCTTCACATCCCTATAAAAAATGTGTGGGTTATATTCATAATGAAGATATGTGTATCCTTCTTTAGCACCATGAGAAATCTTTAGCCAATTTTTCCATTACGAAAATAAAAATTAATAAATTTTTTTTTGTATTTTCCAAATATCCATTTTACTATGAAGGTTAGAGGTTTATTGGACACTTCCATTTCATAAATTGAATCTACAATGTACAGATTCATTTTTCTTCATAACATAATCATTTTAATCACCATGGAGGATGTCTCACATGCTTCTATTTACCATGTAATCATAAAGCATTAGGTTTCCAAGTGGAGAAAGTTAACATTCACATAGAATCTCAAGATTCAAATGCAAACAAGCTTAGTTGGTAGATATTTTACATTCTCTTTGTAGAAATTGGCTTAGAATTTTTTAGATCACATTTATAAATATCATTTATAACACCATATCTAATTACATATTTCTATTTAATAATTTTTGTGATTGTCATTATGTTGTTGTACATGTAAAGAGCCATGTTCATGTGCGGTATGACCAACCTTAGAGAACCTAAATGTAACAAATATATATGTCGATAAATAAATTGTAATATGATATTGCTTTATGATTTGTCATATGATAATCTATATAATATGAAATCATGTCTTTCCATGTTAGTTTTAACACCTTTCTCCATGTTTTTTTTCAGAGCATTTTATAAATACCTTTGGATGATTTGAACGGTAGAAATATATAATTATGCACAATATTAGTACTAAACCCTAAAAGATGCAAATAATTTATGGTTTTGAGATGGATGTTGTTCATTGCATTGGGCCAAATTTTTGTTAGAAAACATCAAACATATCCAATTTTTCCATTTTTTAAATAACAATAGAATAATGTCTCTGGAACCCGAGCTATTTAAAAGAAAAATAAAATTTCTTACATCATTTAATTGGTGATATCCAAAAACCATAAGAAACAAAACTGAATTGGTATGCAGAGAAATTTGTTGTTTGCATATAAAATTGTATGGAGGAAAACATGAAAAGTTTTTAATGACAGGAATCTCCCCAAATAGATTGTTGTAGGAGAGGTTTCTATAAAGAAATAGATCCATTTACATTATATTCTATTATTAGGGAAAGATAATTAAATTTATTTCTTTCTCAAAGACCTCTATAGTTTTAGAAAGTGAAGACCTCTAGGTTTCCACAATTATGCAGTGTAAATCAATTTTTTTGAAAGTAATGGGAAGATAGCCATCAATCCACTGTTAACACATCTATTTGAAATATGTACATATCATTTTTTACATTGAAAGAAAGATATTCTATAATATATTGATGCTAGTGGCCACTAGTCTTCACTTCTAGCAACAAATTGACATCTTCAAACAAATCAAATTTAATAGCAATTAATTATTGAAATTGCATAGTGTAACACACAACAAAAACTTTTATTAATGATTTATTTATTTTTATAACTTAAGGAGGGTTGAACGGTCCCCTTACCTTTACATTATAGATATAATAAGAGGATAAATCTAAAAAACCAAAATGATCTAGGAATAATTTTGTAAAAAATTAAGGGTCTATACAAAAAACACAACTAGTTGGCAATACAAAAAAAACCCATACCAGTAAGACAGACAAGATGATTTGGTACTAGTAAATGAAAAGGCTATACAATAACTAAAACAAAGTTACATCCTGATGGATTTTAGAAGCACTTATTTATTTTAATTAGATGAAACCTCTATAACCTGTACTTTAACGAGCATGAAAATAGTTTCTGCAGGCGGTTCCAAAAAACTATGCTCTTTTCCAGTAGTAACTGGACTCTTTAACCAATCTTCTACCTCACAAACTTCCTAGAGAAGAAGATACCAATGTGTTGGTTCCTATTTCAGCAGATAAAACATATCATCTAGGTCAGGTAAGGGGAGTGAAATATTTCCTACCATCGTTGTCTCACCCTATTTGGACACACTAGACATGAATTGCATTAGGATGTCAACCATTTGTACAACTCTAAAAAAATGTTGACATCCATAAAACCTTCCTTTATATAATGAGCCTTAGATAGCAAGGGCCACAAAGCACTCGTGGTTTTCTCCATTTCAGCTTCCATGCCACTCATATATGTTGACTTGATCCAGTGACGACCCATCTCTAAATCCCAATCCTTCACTAGGCGTATTATAAGAATATGAAAAATGAACATCGAAGAAACTTGTGTATTTACCCTCATACATCCCTCTAGAGAAATATAATAATATCTCAATATAAATTAGGTCTTTCTCTATTTCAATTCAAAAAATGGATTTCAAATGACAATGGGAAATTTTCGTTTAAAATACCATTTCACGCATCAACACAGAAAATTACATGAAAGGAAACATTAGAAAGGCCATGAAAGATGAAATGAAATCAAATTAAATAAACATGAAATATGTGAATATGGAGTGACTATGCCATCACATGTTTGTAATTAATACAAGCTTGCAAGGGGTTTTATTATTGACCTTTATTGGAAAAGGTGATGAGTCCAGGTGATCAAAATATTTATTTCCAATCTTATCACAAAACACTTTGATAGGCCCACAATTTTCTATAAAATTCACCATTTTAGTACCCTCCCAATATATAATATTTAAGGTCCAATCCATAATTAATGAAAGTATAAAAAAGGAATTTTATTCACATAGGTTTTTTTTATGGTGACATTACCAATAATATGAGAGTTTCCTCCAATAATTAATTCGTTACTATTTATGTCAATAACAATGGACCAACAATGTTCCAGCACTTTTATTTATTTATTTATTTATTCATACATTTATTAATTTACATTGGGTGGGATTAGGGTCTGTCCGTAATCTACTATCAGGTACAACCTTGGTAATCAATATCATGATACCACATAATTTAATCTTCAAACTATCAATAATTATTAAAAAATAAAAATTATATATTTGGTCCTTCGAGTAATCTCAATAATTTTTACATATATTTTAAATTTACTATTTTTGGATGGATGGTGTGTTTTATTTATGAATAACATCTTATATTATATTAATAAGTAAAATTATATATGAATATTCATAAAAAAATTAGGAAGTATGGAAGCACGCCCAAATCCACGAGTTCAAACTAGGTAGACAAAAATCCTAGGAGTACATCCAATTACAAAACATCACAAGACACAAAAGCAAAAAAGTTAAGACATAACTATGAATTACTGACTAGTAGGGTGTAGATCTTGATCATGCCATCAAGTGCCAAACAATTCTCAAGGATAGACAATTTCCTTCTATTTATTTCCTTCAAAATAACAAATATTGGTGTGTTCTTGAACAAAGAAAAAATCATTACTTAAAATTTAATGAAAATAGTTTAAAACTCCCATACTGCATTTTGTTTCATGATAAAAATCATAAATCTAGGCAATACGAACCACTATATTGAAAAAACATTGATCGATACAATATTTTATCGACAAGGTTGGTTATAGAAAATTCCTTCTACATAAATTATACACAACATGCTTTCCACTAATATTATTTTCTCAATAACCTCTTCAACATTATTTGTAAAAATACCATCTGCATTTCCAAAAGGACTTCTCAAAAGTTACTATATATCTACTTAACCACACTTCTCTTACATCAATCTACATTATGAACTTCTATCAATCCAAAAAACACATTCCAACAAATATTCTAGTCATTAGTAATGTTATTAATTATTTGATTATCATCTAGAAGAAGGTCACCCTTTATTTCACAGATATCTTACCAAACTAGCTTCGAGGATTAGAGAGAGTCTGACACGCACATGTAGCACTAAGACCTAGTTTTTTAATCTTCCTAGGCCTACAAAAAAAATTATTTTATCAAACACACCATTGGGTATACTTTATCAGAAATATTTGATCAATGTAATAGAAGTTTTTCATTTAATACTACACGAGAATATTTTTCACCTTCGCCCTATGTATGTGGTTGATCCTTTAGGTATATTTTATTTGAAGTATGATTTTAAGAAAATATACATGGCCAAGATGGATAGAACTTGTCTTCAAGTTTAAATAATGTACACCAATTACGATGATCTAACATTTTCATACTATGTGGCTATGTTAATTACAAGAAATTGTTGATCCTAACAATAGAAAATCCTTCCCTTTCACTAACTAATGATGTTTATTGGTTGTAAAAATTCTATTCATTAGTTTTCCTTCTGAAAGGTTTATATTCAAGGACTTGGCTCTACCAAGGATAGTCCATTGTATATAATATAATTACAAATAATGACTTCAAACCTATTGAGATTATTTTTTTCCATTATTAAAATAGATTCGTTGACAATATAGAGGATAACGGTCGATAGACTTCTCATCAAAAAATAATTGGTAAACATAAAACATGAATTTCTCTTCATAGTCTCAGATCATTCATTCTTGAGCAAGACCCATGTTCATCTCTTCCCTCCATTTTTTAGTAAAACATTTAGGACTATTTTGTTTAACATGTTATTTATGGAAATATGCAAGGCCAAGATGATTAGGATATGCCTTCACATTTAAAATATGTACTTCTATTATTATTCTCTAACTCTTATCTTTATCACAAAGATAGACATTGATTTTTAGTAGGATGATATTTTTTAAAAACATAAACAATAGAGCCAATTGAGTGCCAAGCTACTTCTTTCAGTAAGTAATGTAAACTAGTGGTTGCTATAATTTTCTTTGATATGAACCAACATGAAAAATTCCTTGTGATTCCATTTCATCCATTCATATGTTCTGTAAGAATCATAGCTTAGCGGTCGCTAAGCATTTTTTGTAATATGATTTTTTGTATTTGTATTTTCTTAATTAAGAAATAGTTTAGCCTAGAGGCTGCTAATATAATAATAAACAATAAGTTTAGAGAACTATGTTCTATAAGTATTCAAGCTTAGCGGTCGTTAGGTATTTATTTTATACGAACTGTTTTTATCTATATTTTCAAAATTAATAAACAATTTAGCCTTGAGGCCGCTAATCTATTACTTTCTAAAAATACCTCTACAGCTTTCGACAGTAAATTTTTTTTAGATATCACATATTTTGCATCTAAAAATTTCACGAAAAACTCCTAGCACCCAATAATATCTACTACTATGATCTATTATTAGAGTGTTGTGTTCGAAATAAGATATTGTTTAGCATAGCTGTAGGAAAATCATTCCTTCTTGTAAGTATTCGAACTTAGTGGTCACTAATCATTTACTTTAATACGAACTTATTTTTTATCTCTCTATTTAAAATAAAAAATCAATTGAGCCTAGTGGCCACTAATCTACTCCTTCTGACAAGTAGAGGAGATTAGCAGTCACTAATCATTCTCATTGATGCACATCGATGTGTAAAAAAATAAAAATTGTAAAGGTGTGTGCCTAGCAGTCCCTATGATGTTGTATGAGCACCCTAAAAACATTTTTAGTAATCATATTTCTTCCCAGATATACAAATACATCCATATCTTTTGACAATAAAAATTGTCCATATCTCACATATTTGTCATCAAAATATATTATGGAAAATTCCTAGGGACCGCTAATATCTATTACCATGATTTGCTCATAAAGTATATATGTTATCAAGAAATTTTTTAGCCTATTTGCCACATAATCATTCATTTTGGTAAGTAATGAATCTTATTGGTCGCTAATCATTTTCTTTCACACCCACTATTTGATTGATCTTGTTCAAGTAATGGAGCTTAGCGGTCAGTAAGTATTTTACTTGATATGAACCAACATAAATTTTGTGTTAGACACAAAATAACTAATGAGTAATATAGAAGTTGAGACATATTTAAATGGTATGTAGTGCCAAACTTGGTTGTGGAAGGAATGTATAGTCAATAAAATAATATTATATTCAACAAAAATAATAGTGATCGAAAACTAATGAGTAATATAGAAGTTGAGACATATTTAAATGGTATGTAGTGCCAAACTTGGTTGTGGAAGGAATGTATAGTCAATAAAATAATATTATATTCAACAAAAATAATAGTGATCGAAAGATGTAAAGATATTTATTTACATTACTGAAAATGAAACCTAGGAGTTGTAAAGGGTAGTGACCACTAGGCTTCTTCTCAACTAATAGACATAAAACATATGACATGTAGAGTTGTTCATTAACATGTGCTGAAGAGAATACCCTGATCCCCTATAAAATCTAAGTATTTACTATTTTGAATTCGGTGTTGTAAAAATATCATTATAATGGAGCTTAACAGTCACTATTTTCTTTCCTATCTATAAGGTACTCTCAAATTCTGGTGAAGCGTAAAATTATATTTTAGTTTTTCTAGAGTAAAGCATAAATAACTCCAGAATATCAACGATCATGAGATATATTAGAACTTTCATGCCACGTGGCAATATTTTAATGGATTAAAGATACAACTTAATAATGTGGATTTTTATAGGTAAAAAATATATGTTAATTATATCACTAATTAAAAATTTCTTAATAAATGTGTCAATTATATAATGGTGTAATTAACTGGTTCAAACTTCCAAGATGTGACAGTTTTTTAATTAATGCAGACGATAGCTAAAAAATATCGAATTCACGCTCAAAAATTAATAATAAGCTAGGTATATATCACTCTCTTAAAATCTATTTTTTTTGTAACATTCACTTCTATTTTCTAAATCGTTTTTTACTATGCTTAAATTAAAACCAAGTGAACAAGAACACAAAGAAACTTTTGACGATTTCCCAGTAGTTTCTAAATAGGTAGTATTAATAAATTTGATTTCCCTATGTCCCATGCTATTCCTCAAATTAACGTGAATTATATTTATAAAATACCAAATTTGTACTAGATATAAATTAATAATTAACGAGGCGTATGTTGTTGATCTTAAAATTTAATTTTTTTGTTTCCTAATGTTCACTTTTGCTTTCTAAATGGTTTTCTATTATGTTGAAATTAATAATTGTCATTTTCCCGTGAGTCCAAAAAGAAACTTTTGTTGATGTCCCACTTATTTCTAAAGTAGGTAGTATTAATAAATTTTATTTCCCTGAATCCCATGATATCCCTCGAATTAACGTGCATTATATTTTAAAAATATTGAAGTCGCACTCCATAAAAATTAATAATTAACAAGGCATATATTGCTGTATTAAAATTTATTTTTTTGTTTCCTAATGTCCACTTACATTTTCTAAATGGTTTTTTATTATTCTTAAATTAATATCTTTGGTTTTCTTGAGTGTTAACAAAGAAACTTTTGTGGTTGTCCCACTTGTTTCTAAAGTAGGTAAAATTAATCAATTTGTTTTCCTCGTATCTCACGATATGCCCCAAATTAAATGCAAATATTAATGGTGGGTGGATTAAAATTACGATATGCACAATCCCCTGGAATAAATTCCAATATTTGAAATATCAAAATCCCACACTTTCGCTTTAAGAAGGGGAAATTCAAAATTTGAAGTTCTCTATTCCCATTTTTTTCATTTTTCGGAATTTCTTTCATTGAATGAATTTTGAAAAAAAACTAAATAAATTGGAGAAAAATATATTAGGGTTTCTTTTTTATTTTGTAATTATAGAAAATTACCTCTTGAAATAATAATATAACACGCGCACACACAAATTTATTGGTTTGAGTGCTCGATTCTTGTAGGTTTCTTTGAATGGTAAGTTGAGGCAACGATCGTAATCGTGTTTGGGGTGAACAAAAAAAACAGAAAACAATGATTGTGGATAGATCATAGGTGTGAATGTAGATCAGGAGGCCCATAAATGATGAAATCAAAAGAGACAAGTAAAGTAGGTTTTAGATAGAATCTCGTTGATACTGTGTTTTAGAGAGAATATGGAGCTTTAACATAAATTATCAAGTACGTCAAAATATCAAATACAACTAAAATAGGTATTTATCAAAAGCATCAATGTTATTGTATGTGTACTGTAGTTGATGGTGTGCACTTACAACCACTCTGTATTTGCCTAGTTCTTATGTTTTATACCATAATCCGTCCATGTCTTTCCCTTTGGCACCTTTGCATTTTCGTTCCATCTTCTTGTCAAAATGCATTGTTCTATCAGAAACCAATTTTTTTTCCACCCATGAATGAAGATTTTGTAATCCCTTTTAAAATATTTATTCCTTCCAAAACCCATTTTTTATGTTCATTCGTAGCTTAAGTATTCGTGTCTATTAAACGGGTTCCCTTTTCAACCCTTCTATCTGTCTCTCTAGTTTTTTTGTTGATTTTTCATTCTTCTTCGTTCGTTTATTTTTTCCCATAAGCGTTGGCATCTATCTCTAGTAGCAAAACATGAGTCACATATTATTTTTTTATAAATTGTAATGGTTTGATTTTGTATAGTTTATGTAATCATTTTGAATTCCTGTAATGATTTTTTTAATATGAAAGAAATAGTCATGACTAATTATTCAATATTCGATTCTCACTTAATTTCCACATTGATATATATAGTTTTTTATATTTTTTCCCACGTAGAAATAATTAAATGCATTTTCTCTACAATTTTTTTATGTTTAGTAAAAGGTAAGCCATTTATATATACTTGTAAATATTATTATATTATATAACTGTTAATCAATTTATTTACAAACATATATTTCATTTACATTTAGTAATGACTAAATTGATGAATGAGCCAATATAAAGTAACAATTTTTAAATTCTAAAATAATTTATTCCAAGACTAGAGGCCGCTAAGCTTGATGTTTATGACATTGCATAGCTATTACAGATAACATAAGGCAAAAAATATTCCAAGACAAGACAAATATTAAAAAAATTCTTGAATACATTTTTCAAATAAGAACAAAGACTAGTGGCCACTAAGATTCTAGTTGACTCACATATGATACAACTAGGATGAATCACCTAAAAATTGAGCTAAGCACCATTATTACATTTAGGTTTCTGTATTAATTTATCAGAATCCTACCATGATATTCAAATCCTAGCTTTTGTTAATGTCGAAGATTAGTAAATAGCATTGGTGCAACATAAAAAATACTTGATATTAGAAACTTATAGCATATTTTTTACTTACATATAGGACAATTAGTAATGACCCAACTGAAAAAATTATGAGCTCCTTTATTATATTTAGATGTTACAATACTACCTTCTAAGACTAGTGACTACTAGGGTGGATGTTTAATTTCTTTAAATTGATGTTCCAAGACAAAAAATATTCAAAGAAAAAATTAATTTAAACAATTTTCTAGAATACACGTATTCCAAAATGAAATTTTCTGCATTGCGGCGGCTGAGTTCAATACTTTATTCAAATTCTATCACATGATATTCGAAGCCTAGTGGCTGCTAATGTCATAGATTATTCCACTGTGTTGGTGTAACATAATAAAGACTTAAGATTAGCTACCGAGAGGATAATTCTTGTCTTGCATTTTAGATATTGATTAATGACCTATGTAAAAACTCTAAAAACTAAATAAAATTCTAACTCTAATTGTTAGGACAAGCGGCCTCTGAGTATAATATGCTATTCAAAGTTTGTAACATGATAAACCTAGCATCATCTACTATTGAAGATAATTACATAATGCTGCAGGAAAATACCAAAGACTTGAAGTTAGCGACTACTATGATATTTTTTGTATTGCATTCAAGACAATTTGTAATGACTCGATTGAAAATATAACTATTCCCCCCATAATTATATTTAAATTTTAAAATTCTATTTTTAACTTCTAATGACCACTACGGTGGTTTCTCATTACGTTTTTTTATTAAATACTCATGATTCCAAACAAAAATTTAAGCCTAGTGTTCTATGAGCTTAATAGGATATTCAAAGTCTATCACATGAATTCCAAACCAAATTTTAAGCCTAGTGGCCGCCAGGTTCAATATATTATTTGAATTAGTGTTGTTGGAACATCACAGAGGTTTGAGGTTAGCGGACACTAGGATAGTTGTTGTCTTGTATACAGGACAATTGGTAATGACTTGATGGACATTCAAACACATGACTAGACAAAAACTATTTGAAGACATGAAAAATATTAACAATTTTCCAGAGTACACGTAGCCCCTAAGATTGAAGTTTATTATATTCCCTTCGTGTAACATAACAAATTTTAACAAATTTCGTGATTCCACATATTCCAAAAACAAATTTTCAGCCTAGTAGTTGTTGAGTTCAATATGTTATTTGACTCCATGACATGATATTTTAATAATTTTGGGTAGTAAGGTCATAGATTATTTCTTGGAATTTGTGTAACATAACACAATCTTGAGATTAACGTCTTCTAGGATAATTATATTCTTACATTAAGGCCTCTCTAACATAAATCTATAAAGATTGTTTTTTACAATAACAAAAATATATCCTAGAATATATAAATGCTAGTGGATGCTAGTCTTCACTACTACCAATAAAATGAAAAATTGAAAAAAACCAAATTTAATAGCGAGTAACTGTTTAAATTATTTAATTTAATGCATAACATAAAGTTATACTAATGATTTCTTGTATTTTATAATTTAAGGATGGTTGAAGGGTCCCTTTCCCTTTACATTACTATCTGATACAATGAGTGGATTATTCCAAAATCCCGAATGATCCACCAATACTTTGTTGAAAAAAATGAAAGAGCCTATGTAAAAAACACAAGTGGTTGAGAATACAACAAAATCTCAGACCATTAAGACACAGAGGATGATTCGATAACAATGGAACTAGCAAGGCTATATAACAACCAAAGAAAAGATATAACCTGAAGGATTTTTGAATGAATTATTTATCTGAATCAGATGAAACCTTCGTAACCTCCATTTTAACAGGCATGAAAACAATTTCCGCTGACAGTTCCAGAAAAAGATGTTATTTTATAGCAGCATCCTAAATCTTTAACCAATCGTACACCTCATGACCTTTCCAGTGAATAAAATCCCATCGAGTCGATTCTAGGTTAGGAAAGTGGAGCGGCCTACCTCCCGTCACTGGTGTCTTGCCCCATTTGTCCACTTCATATAAAAAACAATTTAGGATGTGAAACTCTGAAAAAATGTCCACGTGCAAAAAATATTATTTAATTTATTTCATTGATGTTTGAAGAAATATAATTTACTTTAAAATATTATTTACACATATTTTTAAATGAAAAATTCAGCCTAGAAGATGTTGTGTTCAATATGTTAGCGGCCACTAAGATGATTCTTGTCTTGAATTCAAGCCCCTAAAACCTCAATCTATACAAATTTTTTTAAATTGATGGAAATATATCCTATAATATATATACACTAGCGGTAACTAGTATTCACATCTTCCAACAAATTGAGAACTTAAAACAAACCAAATTTAACAACAATTAACTAGAAATTGACAACATATACTTCTACTAATGATTTCTTGTATTTTATAATTAAAGGAGGTTTAAGGATCCCTTTCTCTTTACATTAGAGATACAATGAGAGGATCATTCTAAAAAATTGAACGATACAACAATACTTTGGTGAAAAAATGCAAGGGCCAATGCCAATAAAACAAGTGGTTGGGAATACAAAAAACCCTAGACTAGTAATTCAAAAAGTATAATTCGATAACAATGGAATTGGAAATACTATACAACCTGATAGATTTTAAAAGGACTCTTTTATCTAAAACACATGAACATTCCTAACCTTTACCTTAACAGGCTTGAAAATGGTTTCTGCTGGCGGTTCTAGAAAAATATGCTCTTTACAAGTAGTATCCTAATTTTTTTAACCAATCATACGCCTCATGAAATTGCCAGAAAATAATATCCCAACATTCTGGTTCCTATTGTAGTACAACATACATAACATCCAAGTTAAGAAATTGAAGTGACCTACCACCCGTCGTTGGTGTCTCGCCCCATTTTTCGACTTCAAACAAGAAATGATTTAGGACATTAAATTTTTTGAACAACTCTACAAAAACTTCTGCGTGCACAAAAAATACATATTTATAGCGAGCATTATAAAGTAAGGGACATGAAACACTCAAGGGTTTTTTAATTCCACTTCCATGCCAACCCTACACGCTATCTTAATCAATTGATGACCCATTTCCAAAGCCCAATCCTTCACTGGATGTATCGTAAGAAGATGACAAACGAATGTCAAAGAAAAATCCACATTTACCCTTGGACTTTCCTTTAGAGAAAGATAATCATCTCTAAGAACTCTCTCAATTGGCTAGGTCTTTCTCTGATTCAATCCAAAAAATGGATTTCAAACGACGACATGAAATTTTGGTATAAAATCCCATTTCACCCACAACCATGGAAAATTTCATAAAAGGCAACATTGGTCCAACCATGATAGAATAAATTAAATGTAGTGAAAGAAACCCAAAAAGTTTCAAAATAAGGGGGAGTGATTAGATAAATATATGGAGTGAATATGCCATCATATGCTTCAAGTTAATATAATCTTGCTAGTAGCTTTAATATCAATCTTTATTGGAAAAGGTGATGAATTCGGCCAATCAACATATTTATTGCAAATCTTATCACAAAATTTTCCTATTTAATAGTTATCTTAATAGATAATTTTTAAGTTCCAATATGGATTTGATGAGAGCATACAAAGGGAATTTTAATCACACAAGATTGATTTTCTATGACAAGGTTTTCTTTTTTATGACAGAGTTAGCAGTAATATGGGAGTCGCCTCTAATAATTAATTCATTACTATTGAAGTAATTAGCCAGGGACCAAAAATGTTCAAGTGCTTAAACTTATTGATTTATACATTTAATATTTTACCAAATTTCTAGTAATTAGCCACCTTTTTTTTTGTGGCTACCACGCCATACAAGCTTCGAGGATACTTCTTCTACTATGATATATTTGTGCTAGGGGAAAGGATCCAAGGATCATTCATGGTTCAATGACCATGAGTGGGTGTGTGAAATAAATTACCATTAGTTTTTTGAATACAAGTTAACAATTAAATAAAAACTAGCTAGTAAATTAACTCACATCAAGTCTCATCAATGAATTATCCAATGAAATGGTGACACATAGACAACCCATAAAATGTGATTTTATTTTCATGTAATGGGTTGCCTTAAATTATTTTGTATTCAAAATTTATTATTTTAAATCCCTTAAAATATGTTCTCCACATAATTTAAATGTGTAAAATAAAATATGCATATTAAAAAAATCATGATCTATTAAAGGGTATTATTTTTTTAAAACAATTATTATTGTTAAGTGGCTCTAGCCACCTCTTACATTATGATTCATGATAAATGTCTAATTTCCTCTACTACGATCTAACCTTGAATAACTATGTGTCTATATTTATTACCATAATGAAATAACAATGCTTACCATTCATTAATTAACCTTGTTTAGCAGTTGCGAAGCATTTTTTATATGAAAATATATGGATTATGTCTTATGCATAAAATATCAAATGAGAACTACATAAGGTGTTAGCCTTCTCGAAGGTATGTATTCAAGGACTTGGATTTTCCAAGGATATTCCAACTAATATAAAATAATTACAAACAATGACAACAAAGCTGTTGAGATTGTTTTTTGCATTGCTAAAATGGATTCCCTGATATTGTACAGGCTAGTGTTCGTTATCCTTCTCATCAATGAATAATTTGTAAACATAAAACAAGAATTTTTCTAAATGACCTCTGATCCTTTATTCCTGATAAAGGATCATGTACATCTTCACCCTCGATGTTAAGTAAATTGTTACGTACTATTTTGTTTAATGGGTAATTTTTTAAAATATGCAGGCCCAACATGAAAAAGATAGACCATTAGGTGTAAAATTTGTACTTCTATTATTATGCGCTAACACTTATATTTATCGATAATGTAAATAGTGAATTTTTCATTGATGTGGCTTTGTGGTCGTTAAATTTTTTCATTGATACCTTAGTGGTCACCAAGAATTTTCCTTTCTTTGATGTTCCAAGACAAGAGAAGAAAACTAATATTTGAAGACAAGAAAAATATTTACCACTTTCTTGAATACACATAATTAAAAATATTTACCACTTTTTTGAATACACGTAATTAATACAAGAATATTCAAATTCTATTACATGTTAATCCTAGCTTAACATACTATCTTTATGTTGGTAGCTGCTAGAATATTTGTTGTCTTTTATATGGGACAAGTAGTAACAACTCCACTGAAAATTAACTATGATCCATTATTGTATTTAAATTTTACAAGACTAGTAAATGCCGAGGAGGATGCTTACTAAATTTATTTGATGTTCCAAGACAAGGGAAGACAACAAATACTCCAAGAAAAGAAAAATTTATATGACTTTTTCTTAATAGACGTGATTCAGAACATATATTAAAGAGAATATAATACACGTAGTCAAACACGTAATATTAAGCCTAACACCCTTTAGGTAGATTAGCCGTTGCAAGGATCCTAGAAGGTTCCAGGGTTTTCCATGAATTTTTTGTTATTCGATCACTAATTTTAAAATAAGAAAGGGTTAATGCTTGATGTCGGGAAACCATTACTTTTGATTACTAATTGAGCCTAGTGGCTGATAGACATTTTCCTTTATACTAGGCTATTTCAATTATGTGATATACATGATATATCTTATGAGAACTATAAAAGGGACCTAATTACAACACCCAAACACATCACGACATGTAATATTTTTTATTATTAAATATTCAATTCTCAACCCTTATCACCCATGTTGGATTCTAGGTTTTCACAATGATGTAGTGTAACTCAAATATGTTTTTGGCAGTGATGGGATTATATAGATGCTAGCATCCACTAGTCTTCACTTCTATAAAAAAATTCACTACTTGAAACAAACCAAATTTAATAGCGACTAATTGTGTAAATTTCTTAGTACAACACAACAAAATTTTTTATTAAGGATTTATGTTTTTTATAACAAAAGGAGGGTTGAAGTATTCCTGAAGACCACTATGTTATAAATATTTATTCCTATTAAATTTTTCTCTATGAATGTAATGAAATCAATAAATAACATCTCGTTGTTATTGCACTATTAAGAAACAATATTTGTCCTTTCCAATTACTCACAAAACATTAATTTGCTTAATTACTTTTTTCAGGTAATATGTCTTCCATTGGCCACACTCCATTCATGAAAATTCCTTTGATTGAAAGAGCAGCGGATTGGAAAAATATATTTAATGAATGGTTTGTAGAAATGCATTCCCTAGAAAATTTCCACAGTGATCGGTGGTTATATTTTGTTAATAAGGGTGTTTTCAGTGAAGTCGGTATGGTACTAAATTCAAAATTTATTAATGAGTAAACATTTCATATTCATGTTGAATGCATTGATGTCGTAATCAAATAAGTGAATTATTCTTGGCATGGAGTTGGAAGTTTCATTGTTCAAGAAACTAGAAATCAAGGCTTCTAGAAAAAATATGGTTTTCTCTTGTTTTAAATATGGTTGGAATTTGGGGAAGTTCATATAGTCAGAAAAAACACGGTGTGAAAATTCCCTTGAATTTCATAATAACATGAATTTGGTATTCAAAAAATTGTATACAACCGAGGATACCTCTTCTATTTGTCATTATTTGAATAGAAAAATTACTTTCTCCACCGAAACATGCAAAGCTATTTACAACACTAAGGCGATCTTATTTGTCTAAATTAGAGATAGATCCATCTAACTAAAATTTGCAAGGGGTTAAAAATAATAACAAACTGGTTGTGTTGATGAAGAAAGTGACTAATATATTTGAGTAAATAGAAACTTCAAATTTTTAACAATTAAAATTATTTTTCTTCAATGGTGATTTTTTTCCAATTGAATTTTCTAGGTGCCATTTGGCACCTCCAGAATATCAATTATGTCATGTATATGATGAGAATGTTGACCTTCTTGTCTATCCAATGTTGATTAATTCTATTCCTAAACTAAGGGATGCACTTATTCTTCCATCTTTACCTTCTACAAAGGAACTTGTGCAACGCAAGGATCTAGATGACCTGAAAAGGAATGAAGTGAATTTATACATTCTTGATGGACAACATACAATTTTTTCCAAAAAATGTTTTGTTTGAAATAAAATAGAAGTCATTACATAATAGGATGCAGTTTAGAAAGGCTCACATTATGTCTTCACATGCTCCTGGCAAAGTCATTGTTAAAATTTTCTAGCAGAAAAATGATGTAAATAAAAATTGGATTGATACCAATTTTATTGATGTACTCTACAAGGCTCAAATGATTTGGAGATCCCTAGGATGTCCTCGGAGGCTCGAAATAGGAAACTCAATGTCAGATGATTTGAAGGTAACAAAACTTAATTTTAACGCATTTGTTATTAAAATTTAATTTTGTAATATGCAAAAAGTAAATATACTATTTCCTCTTTCAATGGAGTGTTTCATGATGCAATGTCTTAGTATTTTCAAAGTGGCTAAGGCTGAGATACTTTTTGAAAAACTAACAATAACCATTGAGTTATTTAAATCGATTAGGTTGGCTTATTCTTATTTTAAGGAAAACCCACCTAAATTTCAACCAAATTCATTGGCAAGGTTCACAGATAATTACTTCAAGCTTGCAAGAGGAATGACCAATGAGGAGATATCAATTCTACTAAATAAAATGCAAGTAAGGAAATTATGGCTAACTAACTCTATTGATGTAGGCATCATACTGAAGAATTTAGATACTTACTCCCAACGAGTAAAAGATGATAGAATGATTAAAGAAAATTTTCTAAAATATATGAAAAGTATATATCTAGGTAATAATATATTGGTAGAATGCACTGAAAAAAATATTGTTGAAATTTTTTGTCTACATGATTCTCACTACCGCTAGTTATGTGTACTCTTGGGAGAAGAGAATAAAGGAAAAAGAAAAGATGATTCTTGAGGAAGTAAAAAAATGGAAAAAAATAAAATTGATTTTGAAGTGGTAAAGGTTCTGCCAGAAGTGGATAAAATAATTATATACAACTACGTCATTGCAATGGAATAAAATAATCCTACAAGGATGGAAGACACCAAAGACTTTACTTGTCAATGTGCATATCCCTTCTAGATCCAGTCAATAATATTTTCTATTCCATCAACTAATGCATTCAATGTAGAATGTGTGATCACAGATTTCTACAATTTTTCTAGTGTACTCATGTAGTGCCCACATTTTACACACCCAAATACAACAGTAAAATACTAGGATAATTTTTTTTTGACTTACATTTCTCACTACACACAACACAACAAGGGCTCCAAGTATAGAAACTCGACTCACATATGACAATCACATAAGTCATTGACTCACATAGACACATGAAAACGACATAGGCATGTCGATGCCACACATTTCCCAATGAACGAATACTAGCAATGACCCAACCACAAGAAACATGACTTCAGGAATGGCGAACCTAGAACACGTCATTTCTTTAAATGTATTTTATTTATGATTAACACTCCAAGAACATTATTGTGCAAGGATAGCTTCCTCCTTTTTCCAACTACAGAAACTTTAAGTTCATCCCACATATAATTTACAGTTCGACCATTTTAAGTTAGCTTCTTATTATTTACAAAGTTTCCCATAACTTACACACTTATTTGGCATAATTCAAATGCATATAAAGTACTTAATTATCATACTCTCATGTTAAAAATCTTCTTCTCAAACATACATTCAATGTCCACCTATTTAATCTTACCACTCAAGTGAATGTGACTTGGTGTCCATATGGTGATATTAGGATTTTACGGAGATTTAAAATACAAGATAGCTTTTTATCACAAAACATTCCTCAATCATGGTACAGTTATTTTCCTACCATAGTTATTCTATTTGAATGACTTGTGAAATTTAATTTTATTATATATATATATATATATGTATGTATGTATTTTGTTTTCTTGAGGTGGATTATACCAAGGCAATTCATATTCTTTGAAACAAATGCATATATTTAATTGAGTTAAAGGGTCTTCAAGAGTGGCATTACTCCAAACCTCCACTCTCATTTTTACTCTTATGTGCTTTATTTTCTAGGTCACATTATGGGCTTATTTTTAGCATTTTCTTGAAAAGGAGTTACGAATTGTTTATCTAACCTCTTGAAGACTCCCCTATGTTACTCATCCTTGAAGCTTCACATTAGGCATTTAGCCAACATCCAATTCCATCGAGGTTTACCTTACCCATTTCCAACTTCACCTATGGGTCTAGCCCTCAACCTGCATAAGATATTTCAAAACCATAGGACCCCAGGTTCTAATGGGCTTGACCATCTTCACGAAAGGACTAAGGCATCCTGTCTGACTGAACCAAAATGGTAACACATTTAGCTTCCCCGGAGTTAAGGTGGTGACCCACCCAGAGTCGTCATCAGCCCTATAACAGCCCCATCACAACCTCCTCCTATGTCTAAAGGGATGCAAAATCAGGGATCTCATTCGATGGTGAAAATTACAATTTAAATCTGTGTACTTGAGCTTCTCTGTAGATGTTTTGGTCTTCGAAGGAGTCCCTTTGAGCTCTACTTACATCCATTTGTGGAGACTTTGGGGAGACTGCGTCTTTCCTATTGTATCAAGTTTATTTCATTGTCACTAGCATTATTAACTAAGAAGATAAACTTTATTATTGAGATACTAATGTTTCCTACAGGTCCCATGTTGCCATCGAGAGATCCAGATCTAAGCCATCCTACGGTTTTCAATCTCATTTACGTGTAAGCAGGTTCAAACATCCAGCCCAGGTCTATACTTCGATATTGTACAAGCCTAGAGTCAGTTTCGAGTTGTTGTTGACCCTTTATCCTACATCTACCAAGTATGAAAGCACTAGGTGACTCTTTTGTGTCACCTATTACTAAACACTCAAGATGCACTATTAGATATTCTCATTCTTTTTCATGTTTCCCTGTATAAATGCCCAAATCTGTCATTACTGCCACTCTACTAGCTTAGATCCACTATGTCAGTCTTTGATCAAATACACAACTTAGCCAATTTGTCCATCGACCCTAGCCCTATCTTCCATCCATACCCATCTATATCCTTGTTTTCTTTCATCCTTTTGTATTTCCCCTATTTCAGATCTTAAATTGTAGGCTACTATCAGCTTTTATAGGCCTTCAGCATCTTTATAAATTACACATGGATAATGTTTAAATCTACATTTTACCTTATTGTTGTCATGCTTCCATCCTGCAACACCCCTGTGATGCATGATATCAACGCTAATTAGTTTGATCAATTCGAAGCATCCAGTGTGATTGCATAACATGGAAACCATCTCTCCAAGTTTTCCCACTTGTAAATATGAGAGAGGAATCTCCAGAGAAGGCTGCAATCCTGCTCCTAAAAGTACCTAGCCCACATAGCTATTCATTACAGTGCAGGTAAGCTAATCTAATCCTAATCTAACCCACCCAGAGAGAAGGAGAAGGGAAGAGAGAGAAAAGAGAATTTGAACAAAAGTTCTATTTCACTAAAACGAGTGATACACCATAGAGTTTTAAACAGTTATGTTGAACATCTATCAAAACTTACCATGGAACAAGGAGAGGTTGAGAAATGGGAAGGATGGACAGACGCATTACAAACTTCCAAGGATTAGATTTCTAACTAGCTAGAAAAATGTTCCAAAACTCCATGAACACAGCTCGGAGACCTATAATGAACATTAGAACATGCGTAAAAGTTATCTTCTTAATGAAGAGAGGCACACCAAGAAAACTTTCTACGTGTCCTTAGATTATACCAAGAGTTCATGAGCAACTGACGGACAGATGGGATCACAAGCGACACGGTTTGCATTTGTTGCTCCAGAAGTTTGCATAGAACCATCATGGTTCAATAGTAAAAGGCAAAAACGCCAATTACAGAGCAGGGGAGTTAGGTTCAAGGACTCCATTTTTTCAACCCTGGAGAAGAAAAAGAAGTTTGATGGGCAGCACGTAATGAAACAGATCCTACAAGTTCACCTAGATAAGTAGCCCCTCCTTCATCATATTCAACGGGAAGAATGAGAGAGGGAGAAAAGTGGAATTCGAAATCTGCCCCAACCACCTCCAGACTGCATTTAATTCATCTCATTATGGTGGTAGGTAAGAACCCAAGCGAACTCAAAAAGTGGCGAACTATCCGCGCCCCGCGCGTCCCTTTGTCCCATTTGGCTCACCCAGTGCTAAAGTATATCTTGTTGTCAGTTGGACAGGCTGGTTCGCTTGTCCATATTGTCCAAAAAGTCCAACCTTGCATGAATCCGAGCTCCCAGTCAAAAGTTATTCCGGTTCGCATCTGAATATTTGTGCCAGGGTTCGCTTCCTCGTGGCCCAGATGTCTCAAAATGTTTCCGGACCTCCTGAAGGTGCGCCATTTCGCCCGGTTCGTGCCGTGTGTCGACATCCATTTTATGTCTCCACTTGTCCTGTACCTTGGCTTCGATACATGTTTAGTGTCAACACTCATTGTCATGCGCCGATTTCCGGCTGCGCCAAGGGCCTTCGCGTACTCTTGTCCCGAACTGTCCCGCTCAGCAGTTAGTCATTTCTGTGTGCCACTTTCGGCCGGATCGCCTTCTCGCGCCTGCCGCATACATTCTGTCCCAGATGTCAACACTCATTGTCATGTGCCGGATTTCCTACAGCGCTTTTCGGTCGCATCCTCGCCTTGACGTCCCAAATGTCCCGACATTCATTTCTAGTGACAAGCCACTTAGCCATGTGCCTTTTGAATGTTCAGGGATCAATCTGAGCTTGCTTTGATTTACTATATTCTGATGCATGTTCGTCTATATCAACCCAGGGGGAGAATATTTGACAACAATTTGGTGACTCAACGGGGTCACCTTCCTGCTAGGTAGAATGATCAGTGGCCTTCTAGCAATCCATTGGGCATGGAGTCATAAGCAAGCCTGAAAACTGATCTAAACTTTGAAAAATTCCCTTCTGAGCCACTTGAAACCCACCAGAACTTAAAGTTGTTCTCACCAAAATGCCACTGAAATGAACTGTGTACAAGAGCAAAACCAACAACACCAAAAACTATGTACAAAACTGAAAATCATACATGCTCCAAATGGAACATGCAGAGTGTGCGCAAGCACTTCTTTTGCTGAAAGCAAATCTAGCTACGCTACTCTAACTGGAAGCAAAGGCAAGCTAAACAAACCCTGCAACTGGTTGTGAGAAATAGCTTTCTTTCTTCAAAATGGGCAGCCATGCAATTGATTTGGCACTGATCATGGCTGTTTGGATGGATGGAAAATCAACAAGAAGCTGGTCTTCTATCCAAATCATCAAGGTATCAACTGAAAAATCCAATACCTCTTTTAGTTTCTCTGCATTTGGATTGGAGAGGTATGACAGCTGATCCTTGGTACTTTGTAGCTCATCCTCATGCCCAGAAGTGAGCATGACCGGTTTTGGCTTCTCCTTTGGCTCCAATGAAGCCAAATACCTGATTGGGCAAGGTCTGATCCATTTGATATGCCCATAGCTCTGATTTTCAACTCCAAGAATGGAGTTCTCTTGTAGACCCTCCTGGGTGGATGGTGTGGAAGAAATGGTGAAATTCTTCTGTCCTTTCTCTTCCTCCAATGAAGAACAGGGAAGATTAGAATCTTCCAATCTTGATTCCAAAGAGCTGCTATAAGATGCAGGTTGCTGCAATTGAACCCTCTCCTTCATGATAGCAGACTCTGGTGTTTGGAATGTGGATGATGAAAGAGAGAATGGTGAAAACTCAACCGGCTCTTCTCCATCAAAACAGTCCTCCAAATCTGACAGGTAAACTGCCTCATTACTGTCCCGCTGTTTTTTTTCATCTTCCTCCATGGTGTCCTCTTGATCTACAACCTGACCACCATGGTTTCCTTCACTCTCCAATATTGAGTTTGAGAGATCAAACTCCTTTTCAGTACTATAACTTGGGAGAGGTGAAGTAGAAAGAAGAATTGAAGGTTCTCCTGTAGCCTGCTTTGTGCTCAAAGCCCTTGGATCTGCACTTTTCTCCTCCACAACTAGAATGTGCTCCTCTTCTTTTGGATTTGGAGCAGCTTCTTCTTCCTCCAATGTTTGAAGACAATCTTTCTCTTGATTGAACTCCTCCTCTAGCATGAAGTTTGTTAAGTCAAACTCTTCAATCTGCTGCTCTAGAGGACAAGTTGGAACTGCAAGATCTTCTTCTTCAACAAAATCAGTCCTAACCACCATTTGTTCAACCTTGGCCTCTTCTGTAGGATTAACCATCCAGGGGATCTTTGATATCCCAAATTTGGCAGCCCAAACCTTCAAGCTGTCCGTCATTTCTTTTCTTTTTGGCTCTTCCTCTTGTTGTCCTTGATGACTGATTTTTTCACTTTCTTCTTCCCCACATGGAATTGGGGATGCAAGAGGAGGGATAGGTTGAAACTCAACTGATTTGACATTTTTTTGTGGTGGTGGAGGAGGTGAAACCTCTTGTTTCTTTGGAGGAGGGGGTATTTCTGTTAGCTCTTATGGAGGGGATGACTGTCTAGAAGGAAAAAGGAAAGAAGAATTGAGATGAGGTGGAAGACTAGGAGATGGAGGGATGGATTCAACACTTGGGACAAAAGATGGAGATTTTGAAATTTACAAGTCTAAATGAGATGATGCTGCTTGAGCAATGGGAAGAGAGAAACCAGATGATGGTGTAGAACCTACCCATTGACAAGGTTGTTCAACACCGAATGTATAGGCCTCTATTTCTACTGTCCATTGTGTAAGTTGGGGCAGCATCTTTATCATGAAGTCCAGCTTCTCCTGAGGGCTGAAGTGTCTTGGAAAAAGGCCTCCCCATGGACAAGGAGTCCTACAACCAATTCTGAAAGCTCTCATTTGAGCTGTTGCTCTGGACTGCATCATCTTTACCTCCATCTTTTGGATTTTCTCCAACAAACCAACATCTTGCATCTGATGGTCTTCATTGTATGCATACTCTTGCTCTTGGAAAGCTCCATAGCCAAACTGACTTTGGCACTGTTGTTCATATGAGTATGCATGCTGATCTGGAGGATTTGTAAAATGTGTTGGAGGTGTGATATACTGCCGTTGTTTTAAATGTGAGTTCCATGATGGAAATGAAGTAATGGTTGCACAACTTCATGGAATGGAAAAGAATTAAAGGGATGGAAAGAAAGATGGATGAAAATGGATGGAAACGGGTCTGCAAGCTCAGAGAAATGGGTTGTTGATCAGATGGAGTCACCAGATGTGTTTGCAAGTGCCTCCAAAGGCTGAAATCTTCACAGGAACACACCAACCTACAAAAGATGAAGTGAAAGACCTCTAAGGTCCCACCGGGCATGCCAAAACTGTTAGTGCAAAATCACAACACCCCTGGATGTAGATCAGGCTTCTAGGTTGATCACTCAGGAATCCAGTGTGATTGCACAACATGGAAACCTCTCTCCAAGTGTGGGACTTGTAAAAATGAGAGAGGAATCTCTAGAGAAGGCTGGTTCCTGCTCCTAAAGTACCTGCCACAAGCTATTCCAGTGTAGGCAAGCTAATCTAATCCTAATCTAACCATGCCAAGGAGACAGAGAGAGAGAGAGAAGGGAAAACCAGCAAAAGCCTACACTAAAACGGTGATACACCAGAGAAGGAGAATGCTAAACATCTATCAAAACTGCCATGGGACAAAGAGAGGTGAGCAATGGGAAGGATGGACAGATGCATCACAGGCCCAAGGATAGATTTCACACAAAAAATGTCCCAAAACTCCATGAACACAGCTCCAGACCTGCAATGAACATTCAAACATGCACAAATACCTTCAATGAAAAGAGGCAAGAAGAGAACAAGCAAAAACGAGGAAGGATGGAAAGATGCATCACAAAACACGTTTTGTTGCTCCAGAAGTTTGTACAGAACATCATTCCATTAGTAAAAGGCAAAAAACGCCATTACAGAGCAGGGAGGAGGTTCGAACTCCATTTTCAACCCTAGAGAAGAAAAGAAGGGAGGGCAGAGCAGAAAAGATGAACAACCTCTCTTTTGAGCCAAATCTGGCTTTTTACATTGCATGGGTTGAGCCGAGGGGACAGAAACATGGGAAGACGTGCAAGCCCATTCCTCATTGATTGAAGATGCATTAAAATGATATGGGATACCTTACCAACCCATACCCTGCCATATTTTACTGATTTGGAGGATAATGCGACCCATGTGCATTAATTTGGCTGCTGAAATGTCACTTCTAGCCATGCTGAAGAAGAATGCGACCCATTAGCATTAAAACAGGTTGTTGAAACGTCGCTTCTGGCCATTATCACGTTTCAGATCCGTTTCTCGATTTTCTCTCTTCAGATTGATCCTAGAATCATGTAGATAATTTCAACAGCTTTCCGTTGATATAAAGAACGTGTAAATCCGAGCTCTGGATCAAAAGATATGATGATCTAAAGATTTAGGGCACAGAACAGACCAAAACGGATTTTGAAATATTTTTCCGCGCTTTGCCACCTAGACGACATGTGGCAGGCTCTGATTCACTGAATAATTCTCTCTCCTCCACCTTTCGGCGGGATTTCTTTTGAAATTTCCTTGTGGGCCCTAGCTGGGACACGTGGCACTATCCCATTGGTTCGGATCAGTGCTCGAAAACTCACCCTTTGACTTTTTTGGACCTTTCCCCTTGTGACACGTGTCATGATTTGGTTGGTCCGCGGGCCTGCCGGCTCTTTCGCGCCCTTTGCATCTTTTTGTCCTGGATGTCCCAAACCATTTGGGACATAAACCTCCGATCCGCCCGAAATGGGCTTCCTTGTCCCTCATTTGCCGATGACACGTGGTACAATCTGATCAGCTCTCGGCTTCTTTGGCGATCCACACCCCGCCTGTCCCTTTGTCCCATTTGGCATAGTGTTGAAGTTTTTTGTTTCGGCTGAACCAGCCGGTTCACGTCCATTTGTCCCAAATGTCCTTGTGCTTCGCGGGACAAATTCTTCTGGTTCACCCGATTCGGCCGGTTCGTATCCTCACGGCCCAGATGTCCCAAACTGTTTCCAGACTGTTTGTTCCCATTTCACCCGGTTCAGCCGGTTCGTGCCTTTTTGTCCCACTTGTCCCACTTTGCTTCAGACTGTTTGTTGTCATTTCGGCCGAACCAGCCGGTTCGGGTCCTTCGCATACTCTTGTCCTGAACCGTCCCGCTTAGCAGTTAGTCATTTTTCTTCCTCTTTCGGTCGGATCGGCTTCTCGTGCCCACCGCGTACTTCTGTCCCAGATGTCCCATTTTCTTCCGGACTACCTAGAGGCTTTTCGGCTGATCCACGCCTTGACGTCCCAAATGTCCCGACTGTCCTAGGACAAGGACTTAGCCATTTTTTGTGATTTTTCCCGGATCAATCTACTTTCCTGGAACTGCAAAACTCTGATGCATGTTATCGAAATTTACCCTGGGAGGGGAAATTTTGACAACAGTTTTTAATACAAACGGGTTATTTTGACTTTGTGAGTTTCAACGTGACATTTCATTGTTTTTTTTGCAACGAGTTAAAATAAACATTTAACAATATTAAAATCCTAATATTTTAAAATTCTATTAAGTTGCAAAAGAGAACTAAAACATGAGAATTATGAGAGGTAAGGGAAGATGAACCATGCCTGGAAGGAACGGAGTCGATCAAACCCGCAGGCTTTGGTCCAACATCTCACTTGGGAACTTCGTCAACCAGTTCATGATCCTCGATCCAACCTCCACAATGTCACACAAAATTCCCGATCACTTGAAGTGTTTCCAACAGAATAAGTTACCCATCTTGTTCTGACAATTTTATAGGGCCTGCACAAGGCTCCATTCTTGCACATAAGATGAGAGAGTGTAGGAGATGGACAGGAGGCTCTACACCTGTGATTTTAGCTTCTTGAAAGTTTCTAAATCCTTTTAGACAAATCCATTAAGTGCATATCCATACTAGTTCACATGGAATTTGGTTCTTGTAATTGTGCATAAAGGAAACAAAAGGACACACCCAACCAAAATGGGTGTGCTTTAGCTCTCATTCAGTGAGAGAAAAAGCAAAATGATTCTGGTATATTTCTTCTCTTTGGTCACCAAGCTACACAAATGGGCATCTTGCAAAATAATATCTATTCCTTTTGGGTTTGTATTTAACAAGACAAAAGCACTGAATTACAGATGTCACAAGTTATGCATATTAGTGTGCACTTATAACCCAATGTTGACAAGGATAACAACAACACTTGACTGATTATGATACAAAAAAATACCAACATCCATGGCACCTTGTTCATAAGACACTTAAATATCCATAGCTATAAAACTCATTTTTTGCAGATCCTGCAATCATGGTACTCCATGAGACCACATTTATTTGAGGCGTTTTGTCAAATATTTCTCCTACCCTGTGTGAATGCTTTTGTCCAACTGTATAAAATTTCAAAAAACCCTTTTCCATAATTCTTTGAAGGATGTTCATGCCTAATTTAAAACACTTATTTTGGTGCAGCTGAGAGGGTGTTGAAAAATGTTATTAAGTGTTGCTTCACAAATGCCAAATACATTTCCTTCAAATTTTTAAAGGCCTTTACAACAACTTCATCTATGAATACCCTGAAATCATTGCATTCCATGAGCTGAAATATCTGAGGCATTTTGTCAAACAGTTCACATGACTTGAATACACTTCCACATTTTTCACGCATATCAACTATGACACTTGCAAGTGTAAAATCTTACAAAAAAAAACCAGATTCTAATGTTCATACTCTACTCCAAAGCTTCCACATTTTTGCATAGGCTGGAGATATGTTGGAAATGTAAACTATCAGGTTAGAGACCTATTTGTTACATGGTGAAACATTGTGCCTGCGTTATGAGGGACCCACGTCCTTCCACACATAGCAGCAACATATTTCCATGAGGAGTTGTCTTGTTTTTTCATCTGGTCAAACACTGAAAATAGCACCCCCTAGCATTTACGACTACAACATCTGTCAAAACTTCCTCTGTCTTTTATGCTTGTTATCTGTCCACGCAATAACAGAGGTTTAGGTTTGATGCAGGTAGGGAGGATGCTAGAATAGGCTGCCAAAAATCCATACAAATCCACCAACATGCTAAGCTATGACCATGTGGAAGGAGGTAAAGTAGTGTAGGGTCATTATACCATGCGTGGATGTCTCCAAAAAGAAATACATGACCTCCCTCCTACCTGGTAGTGCACCAAAAAGGTGAGGAGCTTATTCCCATGGTGGTGGTGCTCTCTCACACTCAGCAAAAGCCATAAAAAAAACACAAAGAAACCCCACACTTTTGCCCTAAATCTACCCCACAATCATGGGCCTCTTTCTTTTTTTTATATTTAATCCTTTGCTTTTAAAAACACTCAAAAGTAGATAAATAGCCGTAAAACGACTCATCTCCCCATGCAATTTGAGTCTCGGTATATGGTAGTGAACGGGGCATTACAACTCACTTCTAATGAAATAATGGACCTGCTTACAGTTGTTGGATCTAGTCTACTAAATTATGTAATTATTGTGCTCTTATATGTTGTTTCTTTGAAATTTTAAGAGAGATAATAAAAAATACATGAAAAATTCAAAGACAAGTGGGAATAAGTTGTAGAAGGATGTTACATATTTTATGACAATAGAGGAAAATTTAAGATCTTGTGTCTTATGTACACAATAACTGATGTGCACATTTTTGATGTATATGATGGGAATATAGCAAAAATCACTATGGATTGGATGGATCAAATTTCGTAGCAAATTGTGACTGTAAGAAAAATTGTCCTATGAGGAAAGACACATCCTTTTCTTTACGAGAGATCTTATGGGTTTTGGTCTCATACGTTTTCTAGACTCGCTTCTAATAATTCTCTGGTTATAGTGATGTATGGTGGTAGTGTTGTATTGCATGCTTTGGTTGAATCGATTATATCTACGGTTTTTATTACTGAATCACATGGTCAAAAAATGTTTTTACAAAATTGGTATTCTCATTTGAAAAAAGGTACATTGATTAAGATAAATTTAAAGATTTCTATTAGTTTAATTCATTTCAATTGATACATACAATATTTATGTAGACAACCAAACAATAGAGGAAGACACCATCTCTTCCTCTCCACAAAAAAATAGAGGAGACGATGTCGATCTTAGTATGTTGCAAAAAATTCAACTTGTTTCCCCTGATGTTGTTGACCATCCATCCAATGAATCTATAAAAGGTGAGTAAAAAATACTCATTTTATAAATTTATCGCTACAAGATGTTTTTGATTGTCATTGTTTACATATTTTTAATAAAAACTTCAATATTTTTAGTTTTGATGCCAAATGGGGAGGCTGTTGGCACATCACGCATGAACTTGCAAATGGAAAATGGTATGATAGTCATATACAATTATTAATAAAACCATTTATAATACCCTCATAATTGAAGGAACCTATAGAAAAGTAGTTTATTTTTAATATGTATTACCCTAGTGGTCGCTAACATACATATTTCAATTATATTTTTTTTAATTAAGTAAATTTTTTGTTTATTGGTTAATATTAAATTGTGGACAATTGAAAAATAATTACTTCTGTATAGGTGGCTATTAGCGATCACTAAGCCCATCATAATCTGTCAACCCAAACATAGTCTAGGCATTAATGGCTTATGCATACTGGTCGCTAATATACAAATATGTATAAGAGCAGCTACAGATTTACACTGAATAAACACACAGAATAATCTTCTTCACACCATATATTATTTTCTCTATATGTTTGTTGCACAATAGATTACAAATATATAGGAAAATACTTTCCTATAAACAAGGTGATGGTTGTTAACAACCTCAACCATTTGAAAACTCATGTAGAACAATAATCCCATAATATATATTGTTATATATTTGTTATAACAATATATATGTATAATAAAATAACAACCATGTGAATACTAATTCCTAACATTCCCCCCCTTAGTGTTTACATGGTAGAAAAACATCCACACTCTCAACTGCAGTATGCTCACCCCTGTGGCATGTTCAACTCTATGACTCATGACCTTGATCCAAAAGAAAGGATCACTCCTTCCATGGTTTTAAACAGGTTTACCACAAATTTTGACATAACAGGAACCTCATCAACTGTCCACCTTGTGTGGTTTTCTAGATCCTCCCACAAACCATTTAAAGATCCATGAATTGACTTACTCTCGTGCTACTGTTCACCACTATGCTTATACATCAGGGAATTGTGTAGGAAACACAACATGCATATCAAAAAACTGCACAATAGAAGATATATTGAAAAAAATTCACATTACATCCTATAAGAATTGTAATGTTCTTAATCGTAGTCTCTCTGTCATTAATCGCTGCCACTTGATCTTGAACAACATAGAAAACTGCCACTGCCACTGGAAGCTTTCCTTGACTAAGTCATTTTGGGTACAGAACGGGAATGGAACATTGGTATGTATTCCCCCCCACAATGTGAAATTCCACTCATATAGATACTAAGAAGCAAAATGCATTGAAGAACATACTCCTGAATGGATCTTGCTAGTTAGGTCTTGCTGCACATGGTCACTAATGCTAGTGAACATATTCTTCTAGCTAACCATATTTCAAATAAGTATGGAAGTCAGAGGACCAAGTCAGTTAGAGGATCAATGATAGTTATCTGTGCTCCACCACAACTCTCTTTCCAACATCCATCAAATACCACACAAAACAGGAACACTACAAACTGAAGCACATTGAGAAAATGGAAACCACACTGAAAATCATATATTCACACCATACATATACCACCACAGATTTTGCGTGGCCCCATCATTAGTGACTGATGAGTGGTTGTTGTTCGACCTCCTTCCTCTGATGCCTCCTTCCTCCATTTTTGTGGCTTCTAACTCATCCAAATGAAAATTTTAAGCTCATTTGTTTCCACATTGAAGTTATTCTCCCCCCACAATGTGAAACATTTTATTTTTAGGATGTCAGGTACAACCAATAATGCGTCCCACAAAATAGCCAAAAAATATGATATTTTTCAAAGTGGGTATTTTATCCCAAAATTAGAACCACTATAATGAGAATTAAAAAATAAACACTTTTGCAAAAAACAGTGCTCAATTTTGAGTTACCGTGCAAAAATTATTGATGTTACAATTTCCCATAAATAAAATTGAATTGCCCTCAAAATCCAATTATTAAGAAAAAAAATATAAATATATATATTTTTTAAACTATAGTTTTTCTAAATAATTTTAAAAAATTGACCAATAAGAAAAAACCTGTGTGTTGCATTTCTTTTACCAGATGTACATTTCCAGCCACAAAAATGTCTGTTTGATAGCAATTTCATCATATCTACAGGCTGAATCTGACCCTAATGTAAACTACAAAGTTGTGTGTCTTTTTCTCATATTTTCAACCCAAAAAGAATCACCTAAATCTGATGTTTTATGAGGAAGATATGTTCATTTTACTGAACACTACTTACTTTATTTTTTTGGACAGATTTTTGAATATTCTCTTTGGCCTCTTAAATCTTCTTGGCTCTCATAGGAAAAACCTACTCTGATACCAAATATAATAGCATCTATAGATTTACACTGAATAAACACATAGAATAATCTTCTTCACACCGTATATTATTTTCTCTATATGTTTGTTGCACAATAGATTACAAATATATAGGAAAATACTTTCCTATAAACAAGGTGATGGTTGTTAACAACCTCAACCATCTGAAAACTCATGTACAACAATAATCCTGTAATATATATTGTTATATATTTTTTATAACAATATATATGTATAATAAACTAACAACCATGTGAATACTAATTCCTAACAATATGTCTATGCAATATTGTATCAAAGCAAGTTGTATCACATATTTTTATACATCAACTGAAAATTTATTTTGAATTGATTACTATTTTTTTAAATAGAATGAGCATCAAAAGAAATTGTAGAGGGGGAGTATGAGGGAATCCAAGATGGATTCTCAATCAGTAAGTGTTAACATACTATCATTTTGATTAGAATTGGCTAATATCAAATTGCGAACAATTGAGAAAAAATTACTTTTGTGTAGTTGGCCAAAAGAATTATTTAATTATTTTACATTTGTAGGGATTGTTGTATGAGAAAAACCAATCCTACAAAGAGTTGAAAATCATTTTTGGTATCCAAGATTGGCCAGGATTTTAGTTTCCCCTACTTCCTATATCATTCCCTATGTGCCTCTATTTCATAGTTCAAAATGAGAAGAATTTATTTCCCTCTCCATCAAGGCTTTATCCTTTCCTTGGTAAAAAGGGAGGCACTAGACATTAATAAAATTGGATCCCTTAAGTTGGCTCTAGAAGGTTATGCAGATGGCACTAGTTAAGAATCGGAGGAGGAATCGAGTGACGATTCCAACTCTCAAGATGAGGTGGAGGTAGCTGCGGCCCAGAATCTTAAGGACCTAAAATCAAAGCATATCCCTTGCTCCCCGTCAAACACTAAGGGTGATTCCAGCAAATAGGATGTCTCGACCCCTATTAACACTCAGCTAGAACAACACTTTAAATAAATGGATCACGTTGGTCTGATCAAATGGGAAGACCACTTGGAAAGGATGACGGTGGATATAGAGGAACTCAAGGGTGATATGTAACTCACTAAAGAGCTCGGTCCATATTTTATTCAATGACTGGCATAAGATGAAAGACCAGGTGGAGGAAGTGGTCAACATTGGGTAGGGTAGAGATATTGAGGTTTTAAAGGCCAACTTTGGTGCCTTAACCAAAGAGATGGATCAGGTTAAAGCAATTCTCCATAGTTATATGGAATGGAGCATTGTGATGGTGAAATTGACCTTGCAATACCTTTAGAATCTAGGGCATCTCTCTAATACCTATTGTGCCATGGATAGTCAGGGTACAAAGAGAAAGGCTACCCCAGATGGTTTCGACCTGGGATCCTTGGTGGTTAATATTGAAGATTTAGCAAAAGAATGGGCTAAGGTGCTGGAGGGGCTTAAAAAAACCTACAAATGACCTGGGATGGGTTGTTTTGTTTTTTCATTTTCTCTATTAGTGGTTGTTACTTTCATCAATGCTGTTAGTTTATGTGTTTTTTGTCGTTGTTAGTTTCGCTTTATGGGCTCCAGAGAGCTTTTATAACTATGAACAGTTATATTATGGTTTTTTTATGTTATTGTAATGTTGTTTTCTTCTCTCATGGATAGTTTTCGATGTATGGGGTAAGGTACCCTCAACCCTTTTTAACCTCTAATAAAAAAATCATTTTCAGTAAGGATACTCTTAACTTACGAGGTGGGATCACTGAATTTTTAAAGATATTGGTAGAGAAATATGAAGTGGAATTTTTGTCTAGCTATTCTCTTGTGCTGAAGTTGAACAGATGATTAAGGCTTTGAAAAAAATTAGCATTTGAATTAAAACCATTTATTATTTTGGGTAAAGAACATTGTTGTTTAGAAGATGAAATTGTAGTAAAAGATCTCCAAAATATTTGGAGTAGAGATGTTATTGTTTTCATCCTTGGATACACAATGTGTATTACAATGGGCCCAAAGGGAAACCCTACAGAAAATTTTATGGTGGGGAATAAATCCAATGAAGAAAATTGTTTCAAAGATAAGTGGTTGATGACCAATTTGTATAGAAACATAACACATAAACTATGTCAGGTTTTGAGTGTTGCAGAGGGCATCCAAAAATTGCAGCAAATAGAAAACATATAACTATTAATTATTTTAAAAAAAATTATAATGATATTCATTCATATAGTCATATGGTCACTCTTTATTTTATATGTTGAGATTATAAATTTAAAATTTGGTAGTATTGATATCCTAAGTGTGATTGAGATGATATTATAGTTATATAAGTTGTTTTTGAGTTGTGATTAAATACTTTGATGCCTTTTTTTTAATCACTTTTATAAGCTTACATTAACTATGCGTTGTTTTTATAGATCCTATTGGGAAGCCTCAGAAATTACTAGTTTTGGGAGTTGAAGGTTTGTTTTTTATAATTTCTAGTATTAGCAAAAAAACACCTCGTAATATGGTTCCATATTTTAGATGTGGGAATACTTAATACTTTGAACAAGAGTTTAGTGTTGACTTGATAAGTACTGCATCAAAATATTTTGACACTACCTTATGGTCTTTATTTATGGATTCAATAATGGTGAAGTACATATTCATGAAAACATTTATTTGTCTACAAAAAACCCACTTCAGGTTCATTTGGGGATGCTAATAATGTAAGTTCAAAACAAATACAAACCATTAGATAGTAGAATTTTATGGTAATTTCTATGGTGAAAGAAATATACTTTGGATTGATGACATGAGAGTCTTGTCACACGAGGTTAAAGAAGAAATTACTCTCAAAACCCCAACATACTAGAGATTTGATAGAGACTATAAGACTAATTTGAAAATTTACACTAAATTACGTACATGGTTGAAACATGCAGGAGAACATAAGAACATGTATAGATCACTGAAAAAATTCAAATGCACCATTAACATTTGAATGATATACTTTCCTTCCAAATCCAACAATGTATTGTGCATTTTTATGGAATAAAATAACTATATTAAGGTTCTTAAAGATTCATAGTGCACAATTATTTTCTTTGATTCTTTTTTGGGTGAGAATTTTTTTTTCTTACTTGGGAGAAGAGACAATTGTAAATAATGGACCAGTAAAATAAAGTTCTTTCCCACATCTACATAGTTTAAACTTAAAAAAAATTAGTAAGACCATTATTCCCAATCAAAAATTAAGCCTAGTGGTCGCTAACACGTAAAAAATGGAAACATATAATGTTTATCGTTTCAAAAATTGATGTTAGCTTCTCTGAAATAAAAAAAAATCCCCAGTTATGCTTTGTTTAATCTTAAATACATTTTGAAATTGATAGGAACCTTATTCGTAAGAAAAAAATAATCCTAGCAGCTGCTAGACCGTATAAAATAGAAACATGTTGCATTTCTTGATTTACAGATCCATGGAGGCTTCCCTAAAATCATAAAATGTTTTTTTTACCAGATCTTCATATGTTAATCTTAATGACATTTTAAAACTGATTAAACCTTGTTCCAAATAATAAATAAAGCCTAGCAATCGCAAACACATATAGAACTAAAACATTTTCTATTTATTTTTTGTAGATCATTATTTTAAATAATTTTTGTTTATTTTTATGTGGAAGATTGCATTTTGATCATACATGAAGATTGTATCATGATAAAATGTTTCATTTATCTAGTACCTAGGAATCAAAACATATTTCTCAAAAAACTTAGTACCATTTACAACAAGTGAAATGCATATTATAATTGTAAAAATATACCTATGGAAGGAAGAATTGTGGCCTATAATGCATATTAAAATGGTAATTGATAGATGAATTGTGGCCTGTAATACAACTATTGAAGGATGTGGAAGATGATGTGGAGATGTACGCGATGTCATTAAATCAATAACCCAATTACAATTATGTAATTTGTACATAGATTTAATTGATAACACCTTTATGTATAATGTATGTGACTATCTTTAGTAATGTGATTTTTTATAATGCATGTTTATTAATCAGAGGTAGCCTTTATTCATAATCTAGCCTTTATGTTTGGTTTTCCTCAAAACCCCTTATAGTTTTTGCTTTGTTGTTTTTCTAGTCTTGGCCTAGTGTGTTTGTGACTTTGGGGCCTACTCTCATACAACCAACATTTTTTTAAGAGAATTTTGTATTATATTGCATTTAATATAATATAATATCCTTTTCATCAAATAATATAGCTAATGCATTGGAAAATGTTGATGACGTCGTCTATTTTTAACTCATCGAACTTCCTCACATGAGTCAAGGGACTATTTAATTGGGTTTTTCTTTTTCCTATCCTCACTCATTTTATCGTGTTTTTTTTTTCCCTTCCCTCTCCTGGTATCTACCTATGTTCCATTAATCCTCTTCTGTAGCAAGAAGTAGGAAACAAATTTCCTCTCTATTGTGTCTAATAGTCATCTTTGCAATGTCTTCCGCATAGAATCTGTAGATGTTATGATTGTGATTGTGACCTTCCTAGGTATGGATTATCTCTAGAGCATCGGGAGAGCTCATGTAAAATCTGATATTGCAGGTGTCTTCATGTTCAATTTCCTGGTGCTGTGTGTAGATAAATTAGTGGTCATGGTGGTAGCGTCTAATTTTATTTACCCAGAAAATTGTGTGGGTTTGGTCGAAGCTCTGGAAGAAGTATGCCTTCCTTGTCTCTTTGTAAATTTGTATCCTTTTCCGTCACCTTTTCGGGTCCTACTCCAATTTTTTGACTCTATTCAAAGCATTTTCCAATCCGATGGGGCGTCTATCTCCAGCGTGCCATCCCTAGACCTGGTCACACTCGCAAAACCTACCCTTCCCCTTCCTAATTACGTGGTATACCTGAATTATATTTTTTTTACATCCTCTACCTTTATTAATATTATTGCAATGCTTGGTTGGGTGGAACCCTAGGGTTTCTCTATCAGTCCCATTCTTTTTTTGTATTCACGACTCTATGTTTTTTTACACACCTGGTTATTCATGTTACATGTTGGCCTCATTATATTTCATACTCATTTTTATTTATTGTATGTAGCCTTTCATTGATAAAAACATGGGATACTTGTAGGGTGGGGACCCATTAACCCTCTGGTTCATAGCTCTGATCAAAATTATTTAACTATCTAAAAAAGAAAATTATGTAATTTGTCACTGAATTTATTTGACAAAAAGTTTTTGTATAATTTTCCTGACTATCTTAATAATGTTTATATGTATAATATGTGTGATTATCTTTAGGAAATTTACAATACAATAAAGAATTTAAATAATAATAGATATCTTAATATATAAAAAAGTGTACATAATATTTTTTATTTCTAGTGAATTCTTATTTGATTAATGTTAATTTACCTTGACAAGCTAGACTGACATTACCTAGTGAGAGTTAAGTATTAACTCTCTTACTTTGATTTTTTAAGGTCATATTAACCTTTTGACTTCGAATTGTCTGTTGTAAAAAAATTTCAAATTGGTCTAAGCTATATAAAGAATTGAAACTTTTTCAAGCACTTCAACAATCAGTGTGTTCATAGATATCGTGAAAATAATTTTAATTTTTAATGAATTATTCTGTGAATTTGGGATTACAACGTAACGAATAATATTACAATGAAATTTAAATAATTCTTAAAATGATCTACTATATTTCTACCTTTAGAAAAGGAGTTTTAATTTATTTCATATCTATATTTAATTACAAAAAGATATCCTCCTAAAAAGGTGGGTTGGATAATTTTAATTGTCATTTAAAGTGTCAAGTGTGGGAGGGGGGGGGGGGGGGGGGGGGGGGGGGGGGGGGGGGGGGGGGGGGGGGGGGGAGGGGGGGGGGGGGGGGGGAGGGAGGGGGGGGGGGGGGGGGGGGGGGGGGGGGGGGGGGGGGGGGGGAGGAAAATGTCCGTAGTGATTTCATGTCCCGGGGGGGGGGGTGGGGGGTAAGGGGGGGGGGGGGATATTTTTAGGTATAGGGGGGGGGGGGGGGTGGGGGGGGGGCAGGTGGGAGGATGGGGGGGGGGGAGGGGGAAGGGGGGTGGGGGGGGGGTGGGGGGGTGGGAGGGGGGGGGGGGGGGGGGGGAGTTTTTTTGTGTTTTTTTTGTTTTTTTTTTTTTGTTTTTGTTTGTTTTTTTGAATTTAAAATGTCCGTAGTGATTTCATGTCCCATATTTTTAGGTATACAAGGATGGAAGAAGGTGACGTGAGGGGTTAATGATGAATGGCACCAAAAATTTAGAACTATTAAGGGGATGTTAATGTTATTATAATATGGGTTTATTCCTCTATTAAAATCTGGGTTTATAATTATCAAGGGGATGTTAATGTTCTTGTAATGTGAGTGCCACTAAGGTTTATAACTATTAATGAGATGTTATTGTTCTTGTAATACAACCACCATTGGGGTCTATAAATATTAAGCAGATGTTAATCTTCTTGCAATGCAATCGCCGTCAGTGTTTATAACTATTAAGGGGATGTTATTGTTCTTGTAATACTTTGTGTATTGGTATTGTAGTTGTGTGGTTAGGTCTGTGTAGTATTAAACATAGAGTTTTTCTTTGTGATAACCTGACTATTAATAGAAATATGGGGGAAGATTTGGTTCGCAATAAGCCTTGGGATCTGAATGATGTTAAATCCAAGGCTATGGAGGTGTTCAACAGAATGGAATAGTCCCCTTTCTTAAATATTTTTTTGGGATACAATGAGTAACTCAGTAAGGATTTCAGATTGGCATGGAAACCGACCAAGAAATGGACAGGGGGAAATGTGGTGTTGTGGAGAGTGAAGATTGAATTATCAATCAACATGGTGGATAATTCTCGCTGTCAAGTGTATTTTACAGCACCTTCGAACTCTCAGATAGTTGGCTAATGCCTATAGAAAATGTAAATTGCATGGGACATTAAAGAAGAGGAAAACAAAACTTTCTGAAGTTGATGTAACCAATTTGGGCACTAACATTGAATCATTGGCCAAGGAATGGGCTACTATGGTGGCCAACTTGGAGAAAATGAAAAAGTAGTGGTTGATGTTAGGTTTTTGTTTAGTGTTGTTAGTTATGTTTTTTTATTCTTGTTAGTTTACTATATTGGCTGTTAGTTTTGATTATTTTTTGGTCAAACTATATTTTTGTATGGTTTGATATTGAATATCTTCTCTATTTGGGAGCTTCATTATATACGGGGTAGGGTCCTCTCAAACCTTTTTTACCTAATGTCAAAAAAATATTACTCTCTGAGTGGAATGGTCCACTCTAAAGAAAACTTTTTTTTTTAAATTGAAGAAAGGAAGACTTAAAAGCATACATCTTTCCTTATTTCTATAGATTATTTTATTTATTTCCACTTAACATAAATATTTTATCTCACATTTAGTTTAATATTTCTTCAATGTAGACAAAACTCGCTTTGGCTCTAACATGCTTCTTATCAAATCATGTGAAAGAAACAAGTATTGTAGAGTTAATTATTATTTGATTTTCTCTGTATGGTGAGAAATGTAGGTTTTAGATATATTATTCTTGAAGGAATGTTACGTGGAAGGATATTTACCTGTTTTCCCAAACAATGATTATGCCATAATAGAATAAATGGCTTTTAAAATTAAGTTGTACTAAAATATGCTCCAGATACATAGATGCATTATAAAGGACTTGAGTTTGTCTCTTTCTTTTTTCTAAGAAACATGTTCTCATAAAATTTCCTTGCCAAACATGTGTGACTTCCCTTGCATTGTCATACATCATCACTCTCAAAAAATATTATCTGATGTTGATTACATTCAAAAGGTATCCACTTTAACAAACGCATTTGTTTAATTTTATTTGTAATAGTAATTTGCTATTTAAATTTTCTTAAATTTAAATAAAATATGAAGATTTGACGGGACCGTAACTCTAATTTTATTAAGATTTGTGGTAGAGAGAATAGGGATCCCTCAGACCCCTCAAACCCTAAAAAAATATGAACTTGAAAACCTTGACAAGTAGTTTACGTGAGCATAAGTATTCTTATTTTTATTTGTATGGTTTTATTGTGATAATAATTGATTTAAGTGTTTGTAAAATAGTGATAAATTTTATCTAAACACGGAGGATTTCACTTCTTTTCCCTTTTATTTATCTAGGGATGACAGTTATGGTGTCAAACAAAGTTAGATGCAGGGATCTTGAATATGAGGGTGATCTAATATGTCTTCTCCCACCACCAAATATAATCAGGCTAGATGAAGAAGATAATTGAAGATATTTATATGGAGTCTTTTACGAAGAATATGGTGGTTTTCACCACTATCATACTCATCAGAAGACAAATTACAATTAATTATATTCTCATAGTTTGGATAGGTGCCCTCTGTTATTTTATTCATAATATCTTTAGTCATTCTCTAGTTACAATGAGGTTCAATCACATCATATTAAATTAACATGTAAGTGTCTCACATCCCTTTGAAATTCATTAGCCTAGCAGCCACAAGCATATATAAAAATAATAAAATATGTCTAAATGGACATCAAATTTAACACCACATTGTTGCCTTTATTACAGCCATTGAATGACAAGAGAATATGTTTGCTATCCCGTATAAATGAAAACCATGTTATGTACATAACATGTCATAAATAATATTATATAGCATATCATAAATAATGGCTGAAATCCGCTAGCCATTATAACATAGCATAAATAATGGTCGACGGCCACTAGCCCTTATAAAACAGAAACATGTTTTGTACATAACAAATCATAAATAATTCCTAGCGGACGTTATCCCCTATAATGGATTCCAATATTTGATTTTTTGGATTATAATATATGGGACTTTGGAGTACATATAATTCCAATATAGGTGATTTTGGATTCCAATATTTGGATTCTAATATATGTGGTATTGGAATCTAATATGTGTGATTTTGGAATCCAATATGTGCAATTTTGGAGTGCAGATAATTCCAATATTTAACATTTTGGAATCCAAATTCCAATATTGGAGGTTTTTTTATAGCTCAGACTGGGATAATTCTCAATTTAGTGAAATAAGCATTAAGTATCAATGTACATTAAAAATATCTTACAAATAACGGATTTATTTTGGCCTAAGGTAAATTCATTGTGTGGTGCAATGAAAATTAATTATGTTCATCTTAATGTTTATTAGTTTTTATTTATTGTGTCATTGATATAATATTCATATGGATGTTTTTTACTATCATATCATGAGTATTATATCTTAATTCCTAAATAAATTACAAAGACAAAACAATTCTATTCTATTTATACTCAATTAGCTTATCCTTGTTAGATGACATCGATGTATCTTTGTTACTATCTTCTTAGTCACCAATTTTAGAAAAATAATGCATGAAATGAATGAATATGTTTCTAATGGTATGTCCATCTGTATGGTGTTGTGAAAATCAATAAGGGATTGAAACATGATTGTGATTATGTAGAATAATGGAAGACTGTTTATGAGTCTTTCTATAGTGAGAATGTGAAGGAAAATAGTGAATATTTAATGTCACTTGGTATACCAATTGATAGCTCCAAATCATTAGCGTGAATATTTTGAATCTCATTTAAATTTGTATGTATTTAATTAAATTATTATTGTATACCTTCCATTTTTATATAATCCTTGTTTTGTAATCTAATTTGTAGGTCAAAAAATGTTTCTACAAAAAGGGTAAAAATAAAAACGATATTGAGGAAATTGCATATTCTCATAAAAACATGTGTTAAAAATAAAATATGCAATAAAGGAATGAACCCAATGAACATGTTAATTAAAATGTTGTAAATGGACCCCTTATAAATCAATTCATTGACCTCAAATTTCAAAATCAAGTTGTTGAACCCAATTTGCGAGCATTATATGAATAGTTAAAGCAATTGTATTAAGAGGCAAATAATCATAATGGTCTCATGAAACCTGTTTCCAATAATCAAGTACCATCTCTAACTATAATAAAAAATATATGTAATATAATACAAATAACTTATCCACAACACCATCAATTGTTAATCAAGTTCCTTATATGGATTTTTCATAGAGGTTTTTAGCAACAACACCTAAAAATTTCAATTCAAGTGAGTCAAATGAGCTACATGGTCTTGATTCAACATCAAATCATGGCTCTAATCTATCAAAAATTGTATAGTTTATTAAGAGGTATATATGGACACATTTAAATAATGTATTCTGATATAAAAGGAATAAAATGTTCCATATGTTATTTAGATGAGATACAAGGTTCCTATAGGAAGACATGTCGCAAGGTGGGCCACAATATTGGGGAGGAAAGTGAGGTCACATTTGGAGGTTAACATTGAATCATTATCACAAAAAAACCAAAGACGTGTAGATCTTGTTAGTAAAAAAATTGAAAACATGTTTGAGAGTATTGGTGGGTGGTATTAGACAAATGTTATAGATAAAAAATCTGAGAAATCATAAATAATTATAAGCGTAAGTAGAGAAACATGATTCTTGAAGGAAAGGAAGAAACTTCATCCTTAGATCCAAACATTTGGAATATATTAAAAGAGGGTATGTGTTCTATGGATGTTTTGGAAAGAAGTAGTAGGGGACTAAAAGAAATAAATTATATGACATCTCAATTTTATTTTCAAAGAGTATGGGTGAGAATAAGAAGAGAGATTTTTTATTTTTCTTAATTATGTACTTACTTTTTACCTTCTTCTATCTAACAAACTTGATTATGGTTTGAGTTTAATTGGTGCTAAAATGACATTTTTTTTTTGAACTTTGACCTTTGTTCTAGAAGGAGAAACATGATAGAGCACATAAAATTGATGAGATACATCTATTTACAACATAATATGCAATGAATACTTAAAATATACAAGATAGGAGAAAATTTATTCTTCCGAAAGTTTGATCAATCAAAATTCATGAAGTAATGTTGTTATTTTGGAGTCTCTAAACATCCTTTTCTCTATTTATTTTTTAATTATTTTTGAATAAAATGGTATAAAAAATTTATCAAATCATCCAACACATCTAATACACCTCTTGTGCATCAACATATAATCTAAAAAATCCAAACATTTTTGTATGGTCTAATTTTGTATCATGAAAGAACCTTGAGACTTTTAGATGCTCCTACATCATTTTTTTTCTAGAATCAACAACATAATAGATCACTTAGAACTTATGTGTTATGACATATTGTAAAATAAAATTTTATATAGAACTAGATTAGAAATTGAGGTCACAATTTCCACCTTTAACAATTCATATTTAAAAATTGAAGAACTACAGTGACATGTTATAAGATCTAGTATTTTTTATCAGACAAGGGCTATGGAAATATTTTTTTTAAAAATGGAGGTATACTTATCTAATATGACTGAAAAAATAGATGCACTTTCCTCCTTATGTACACCAATTATTAGTTCATGGAATCAAAAATATAAAGACCCTAATCCTTTAGAGGTAAAATTGAATAGTTGTCGCCATTATACATATATATTTTTATATATATGAACTATATTATTTTGAACTCTTCTCATTTGACTCGTTTTATCTCATTTGTGATATATGGAAATAATGAATTGATTTGAAATTATAGGTGGAAGAAAAATTCATTCTTGTAATGAGACCTATATCATCCATGTTAATGGTGAGTAAGAGAATTTTGCAGAAAAAGATGGCATGACAAGTATACTGGAATTAATAATTTTTATACGATTTTTTATTTTTCACTTATTATTTACTTCAAATATACTAATATTAATTTTTTGTGATAGTGTTTGAATAAAAATCAATTTCTAGTGGGTGATAAAGTTGAAATCATATATTCAATCACATCAAAATTTGTAAGACGTGAAAGGATACACTCACTTGAGACATGTCATGGAGAGAGGCTTTGTCCAAATGATATAAATGTTTGTGTACTCAAAGTGTTGATAGATGTTACTCTTCCAAACTAGGACAAGCTAGATGATTGCTCCAATTTATATCAAAATCATTATTCCTTTTTAAAAGGATTGATAGAGTTATTGTGTAAGTATTTTATACAAGACATGTAATAAATATATCATGAAATTGAGTTGGAAACTAAAAAATTACTCTTGTTTAACTTCGGTGTAAGTAATAAACTAACAATGTTCTATTTTTTGAAAAAAAATTATTTTCATCTGGTGGTTTTAGAAAAATTTATAATGGAAGAAATTTTAGGAATATATTAATTTATTTTTGATATTCGGTAAAGAATCTATGTCATACTTTTTACTATCAGTTTTACACATTATCTTTGTATTTTTTTATTTGATTATAGTAATTTCTTTAATTATTGTAAAATTATGGTTTTAATTTTTGTGGGGATGGTTAAAATTATGAGCATGTTAAAGAAATTGATTTTTTATTCGCCTGAGTTGCATTTAGATACAATTGAGATTAAAAGGAGTGGACTTGGAAAAAAAATATTTTATCATTCTATAGGTTTATTTTTATTTTGGTAAATTTATCGTGACACAGTATAACAAGAATAAGATTTAGTCCTAAAACCCTAAATACCATGGAAATGTTTAATGGATTGTATTTTAGACCAGTTTTGTTTCTCATCAATATAACTTATTTATATGAACATGTTAAAGGAAATGATTTTATAGTCACCAGAGTTGCATTTTTAGACAATTCATCCAAATACTATGTCAACAACTAGGGGAGTAATTTTACAAAAGTTACGAAGAAATTGAGAGTGAAATGAGTAGACTTGGACAATAATAATTTTATCAATTTAACGTTTTAGTTTTATTCTGGTGAATTTATCATGACATAGTCTAGAAAAAATGAGATTTAGTCCTAAAACCATGCATACTATAGAAATATTTATTGGATTTTGTTTTAAACCATTTTTTATTACCAATTTATAAGTGAAATGGAATTGATTAGTGTATTGATATTATGATTCAGTAGTGATGTTTATATTTGGATATTTTCAGATGAATATGAATCTAATGGAGAGGGAGGTGAATATCTAAGTATATATGGAAAAGAGTTGATGAATCTATTAGAAATACAATCTAGGTTATAAGGTGATAATGGGGACAATAATGTATTCTTTTCCATTCTTCCTATGAGTCTATTTTGATCATTTCTCTCAATGTTTAATCCTTAATTTTTTGATATGATTGACCTTGGTGCTTATGTGATAGAATTTTTAACTCCTCATATGAATTTAAACGCTCCTCATATTAACTCTAGCACACCTCAAATGAGCTTTGATGCTTAGATGATGAACTCTGGAGCTCAGCTGATAGACTTTTGAGATCCTTGAATGAATTATGGTTCTCAGTAGATAGAATTTGGCATTCCTCATATGACCTTATGCAATCAATTAATAGAATATAGATATGGTTAACTCCCATCCTATGTTGGTGGAACTTAACTTTAATATTGAACTAGTATTTATGCATGCTTTATACAATGACAACTTTTATAAAAAATATTGGGAAAATAATGTAAGTAAAAAAGAGACAAAAATAGGCTAGTTTGGGGACTCATAATCTCCTTCAAACACAACATCTTGGAAGTTCATTTGAAAGCTATTTTTGTTCTCTTTATTCTTCATGGAGTTTCATCAAATAATACTCAGAAAGATATATGGCCAAATATATTTTTCTAAATTTTGTACCTTCTATTTTATTAGGTTTATACTCCCATAAAGTGAAGTCAACTAAACATTAGTATTTGTGGATTTGATTGTATTAATTTATTCCATTATTATACCTATATTTTTTAGAGGAGAAAATCATGAACCTATTAAAGGAAGTTTTTTTTATAGTCACCTAAGTTGTATTTCGAGATTCATCCAAATACTACATCAAAAACTAGGGGAGTAATTTTATAGAAGTTATGAATAAATTGAGAGTTAAAGGAGTAAACTTGGAAAAAAATCATTTTATCACTCTACATATTTAGTTTTTTTTGGTGAATTTATTGTGATACATTTTAAAAGGAATGAAATTTAGTCCTAAAACCCTATATACTATAGAAATATTCTATTGGATTTTTTTCAAGACCATTTTTGTTTCTTACCAATTAAAAGTGAAATGGAATTGATTATTGCATTGATATTATGATTGAGTAACGATATTTATATTTTGATATTGTAGAATGAAGATGAAGGTAATGGAGAGAGAGGTGAATATCTATGTAAATGTATAAAATAATTAAAGAATATATTAGAAAGATAATCTGGATTAGAATGTGATAATGGGGACAAATATATATGTGTGTGTGTGTGTGTGTGTGTGTGTGTGTGTGTGTGTGTGTGTGTGTGTGTGTGTGTGTGTGTTTCCACTCTTCCAATAGCTTGTTTTTTATCATTCCTCCCAATATTTAAGCCTTAACATTGCCCATTTTACTATTTTTTTTATTTCTCAAATGTTGGTGATGTAGAGGTGTAGGGGTGTTTTTTCAAATGATATAAGTTGGTTACAAACACATAAACCTTAAGTTGACTGTTGTTTTCCTTTGAAATAGTGTACCAAGGGTTTAAACCCTAGTTGGTGTTTCATAAGACTAAATATGAAAATATTAGGTCTCAATGAGTTAGATAAATATTAGAAATATCATATTTCGAATGAAAAGGACTATATAAACCATAATTAGGCTACTAGTGATCCTTAAATGAAATTTGGCACTCGGTTGATATAAACTAATGCTCAAATGATACAAAATATTAGGAACATAATATAAGTAAAAAGGAGTAAAAAATATGCTACTTTGGGGAATCATCATCTCCCCAAACCAAACTCTTTCAAGTCCCTTTGTAATCTATTACTCTTCTCATTTTTCATTATGGAGTCTAATCAAATCATACTACAAAAAATATAGTGGCCAAATAGTTTTTCTGACTTATGTGCCCTTTATTTTTTCTAGTTTTATGATCCCATAGAGTGAAGTGAAGTAAGTACATTTCCATTCTCGTTGTTTCCAAGTAGGTACAAGAGATAAGCGTATGAGAAGCCCTAACCTCAGTTCCTATTCTAGTATTTAATTCTCTCTAGACTTACATCCTGGATATTCTGCTTCTGGAATGCCATTGTTAAGAGTAGTAGCGTGTGAATATAAGTTATCTTTATTATAAAATAGTCTTTTATTTTATAGGAATCCCAACTCTATTGGACATAACGTCTGGACAATGAAACATTAACGCCAGTAAAAAGTAGCGTAGTCTTAGTTTAGACAAAGGTACATTCGTCGAGAAGGCAGTGGCGACTTCAATCTAGACAAGAGCGTAATGAATGCTAAACGCTGACAGGCAACAGATGACAAACACTTCATCGTCACCTCATTTAATTTTTCTTATGAATAATTGAAGTTAAGCCTCAAACAAAACTCATCATCACATTCTAAAATGCTATAGATTAGATATAGGGCATTTTTCACTACATATTGGAAAACTGCCATATAATAAGGAAATCATGCAATATAGATATAATAAAACAAAGGTATTGAGAGACACTCACCATCAGTAAAGTGGTTAAGGATTTGTCTAGTCAGTCGTTTGCAAGCCACAAGACACCAATATCCAATTGCACAAAACGACAGAGGGATTATATAATAACAAATAAAGATGATACATCCTATAGTTCATTAAAATCAACATGCATATGACATTAATACACTATAAAAAACTCAACAGTAAAACTCCAAAACATAAACAAAAAGGATCATAAAGGTATACTAAGTGCACTAGCTTAGTACCACCGATTTATATATTGCAGGGGGTCGTACCTCAACCAGCGTATATGCTTTCTCACACTAAGGAATAATGGGATATAAAAATAGGGACACTGATGTTGTAATAACTCTATGTGTAATATAGATTGAGTTGGACCAAAATAGCGTCAGGTGTATCCTTCTTTAAACTCTGAAATAGAAGGGGTCGTTTTGATGTCAGCTTTTACCCACTTTGCATCACTTATTTTGTGGAACCTGGCATGGGACATACACGTCAATTGTATTTTGTTATAATTTTGCCTTCCTTTGAAAATGCCCTAATTCAGAAACTATGTGTCAGTGCTAGGCAGAACCTTTTCCTATTGAAATGGTGCAGCAACCTTTCACAATGGGCTTATCTCAATCCCAAATCTTCTTGACCCTTAGCGTTCGTTTCTATAGAACTCACTACATATAACAATACCCAGTATGTGGAGTTACTCTCACAGATTACATGCACTTAGGATAACAAATAAGCGATTGGTCTGACTCGACCATTACCAATACTAGGTAGTAGTGAGTTTCCTATCCTTGGAACATATGACACCAAGTATTCTATCTCCAAAAAATCTGAAAGGAATCATCATAAGTAATCGAAAGAGATAAGGGGTTACCTCACTTAAACTAATGTCACTAATTAAATAATACTAGGCTTTGCACGAAAACTCATAAAGCCACTTAGGGCCTTATGCATACGGGTGAAAACTATATGAATAACCGCTTGTAGACTCCACTGCTGACAATTCCGATCACAAACCTACACGCTCCCTTGGGTTCATCTTATCCGAGCGTTTCGATTCATACACCACTAGACCCACTACATGCTCGAAGGCCATGCGCAATAATATTTTATCGCTATGTTGAATATCCAATTAACGATTTTATACCACTACCACATCCATGTCTAATGGTCAAACCCTGATAAAGCAGTCCATTTATATCAAGATGCTAGAACTCATCAGAACATGGTGAATGGCATACACTTGAGCATCTTATTGCCAACACTTAAGTTAAGGATCTAATGAGCCGTCTCTTAGTCATGACCGTATGCCTATCCTATATTGACATTTGCCTTATTAGTCTCTACAGAGTGGCCCTAATATTCCTGTCAACTCGCTCTCCATATAAATTGGATAGTGAACACAGAATAAGGAGTGGGATATGGAATTTATCAAGCAGCTGTTCTTCCATTTGCATGCCCATCCTTGCTCTCTGGTACACACCTCAATAGATTTGTATAATCTTCTTGCCAATGTATTATTGTTCTGATATATTACCTTCATTCAACTAATTTATGTCGATTCGAGTGGGAACCTTTCGCCATCTCCTCTTTACACGATCAGAATCATAGATAATAAGGGTTTTACCATAAGTGAACTTTTATCTCCATGGGAACTCAATCTACTCATGGGAAATGAAACCCTAACTGAAGAAACCTTGCTGCGTACTATGTGATTGATTTTTATAATTTATATCTATGGGCCTTATCCCTTAGGAATACCTTGAAGCACTTCTTCAAAATCAGCCTTAATTATTCTATGATCGTGATTGGAAGCTATGCCTTTAATGAGTTTTTTAGTCCTTTTCCTCCGCAGTCACTCTTCAATTGCCAAGTTCCTTTTATCTATCGGCATTGATATAGATGAAATGTTGGGGAGCGATAACTTTATCAAGGGAATGGGTAAGATTTGTCATTGGTTATATAATAACGATTATCTGAACTACAAGGTGCCAAATTCATAGACACCAACGGCGGCTTTTCTCGAGCAATGTCCTAGATTGTGATAATGGGCAAACCCAGTGTATGACATGCATCACCATTGGAACGTTCCCAAAGTGTGGGACCTTTGACAAAGAACTAGGTGGAAATATCTCCAAGGACAGGATGGTTTCTCTTTACCTAACGTACCATGACCCAAAGCTGTAATTCAGTGTAGGAAAGCTTAATCTAATCCTAGATTTAACTAATGACAAGGAGACAGAGATATGATAAAAAAGAGTAAAAAAATCGATCCATAACACTAAAACTGGTGGATACAAAGAGAAGGAACATATGGTAACATATATCAAAATCTTTAACAGTGGAACAAGAAGAGGTGAGCAATGGGAAGGATGGACAAGTCCAGTCACAAGCCCAAAAGGTAAGATTTCACACAGAAAATGTTCCCAAAAAATCCATCGAGAAAAGATTCCAAAACATGCCAAAAAGAACATTGAAACATGCATCAAATACATGTAATGAAGCGCGGAAAAAGAAGAAAACAAGCAAAAAAATGAGCAAGATAGACAAGATGCATCACAAAACACATTTTTGTTGCTCTAGAAGTTTGCACTCATAAATAATTTTAATGGTTAAAAGTAAATCAAAAAATGCAATTACAGAGCATGGGAGGAGGTTCTAACTCCATTTTCAATCCTTGGGAATAAAATAAGGGAGGGAAGATCAGAAAAGATGAACAACCTTTACAAATGAGCCAAAAATGAAAGAAAGAAAAAACATGGGAAAATCAATTTTTTAACTTCAACCACTGACAAGATTGATCTAAATGGCCTTAAAATTGATGGGTTTGCATAGAAAATCCACAGAGTTATAGTACATTTCCTTATAGAGAAAAACAAAGGCCCATACTTCATTAATTTTGGTGGTTGGAGTCATTTTATATGTTTTTTACATGCCAGAGATGTTCTTCCATTTTTATCCCAAAAATATCCATAAAAATCAAAAATTGAACCCTCCATCATGTAGATAATTTCACCAAATTTTTAATGACACCAAGAATGCAAAAATTGGTCATGGATCAAACAATTTATGACCCCTCTGAATATTTAGGGCAAAAATTGGATTCGGCGGTGCTTGAAACTTTAAAATTTTACCTTGTTGGGGATTTGGGAAAATCCCAAAAATCACCATTGTCCCCGACGGTCCATTACCATGTGGTGCTTCATATTGGTTTGCGGGTTCAAACAAACATTTACACTTTTTTTAAATTTTGGAGGAAAAATTTTCCAAAATTCCTCCGCCACCCTACCACTCCGCTACAAAGGTGCTGTCCTATTGGTTCGAGTGTGGGATCCAAACTTCCCTTTGATACTGATGATCACTTTGTCAAAAATTCCCAACTTCTCCATGTTGCCCCCAACCTCTGCTGATACCAAGACATGTTTCCACTTGAGTAGTCTGGCCTGAACTATTCTCTTCCCTCTACGCAGGGCTTTGGGGCCAAGATTTTCTTTTTCACCCCTTTGCAATTTCAGTAAAAAACCAAAATTCACTTCATCGACCCACTTCAATCGGCCAATAGACAGTGTTGTCAAACCCCCTATTCACATAGGCCTCAACCACTTTTTTCTTGTGGGCTGTGCTCTGAAATTTTTCCTTTGACGCAATTTGATCACTTTCAAAAATTTTACCCAAATTTTCCTTCGTGGCCCGCCAATCGACAACACATTGGCACACTTGTGATTAGTTCATTGGGGCGTGCTCCAAAAATTTTTTATTTCCTCCTTGGCGTTGCCCGGCAGGCCAATTATGTCCCTTGTGCCTTGTTGAAACACTTTGGAAAACTTTTTAACACTAATCTTCCGACTCCACCATTCCGCCGACCCCATGGACACGTGTCATATTTCTATTGGTTCACGAGGGATTCGGGGCCAAAAAATTTATTTGTGCCACATTGCGGCCTGATGAAAATTTTTCTTAACTCACTCCATTGACCTACCCCACTACGTCACAACAAGTGGCACTTGAATGGGTGCGGGACCCCTTCCTAGGGAAAAATTTCACTCAAACACTCCGCTGAGCCATAACTTGAGGAAATACTAGGATTTAGAAGGAAAATTGTACCTTTATGGAAGGTGAGGAAACTTATCTATCTAATGAATCCATTTGTAGGAACATTTGAGTGCCTGGAAAAGTGAAAAATTGACTGAGCGCACAAGGAAGGTAGGAATTGAAAGGAAAGTTTAGGCAAAACTAAGGCAAGGGGTTTCACTTTTGGATAACAATTTTGGTGTCTGTTAGGGGGCATCTACCTACTGATGACATGATCGGTGGCTTTGAAGCACCATTGGGCATGAAGTCAGCTGAGGCAACTAATTCTGATCTAAACTATGAAATCTTATGACCTTTGATGGGGGGTGCACTTGGAAATCCCCTGAATTGAGAGATGTCTTCACACAAAATGCATTGAAATGGAATGAGTACAGAACAAAATCAGTAGCACCAAAAACTATGTACCAAAAATGGAAATCATACATGCTCCACAATGGATCATGAAGAGTGTGCAAAAGCAATTCTTTGCTAAAATCAAAAATACTATATACTCTCGACTAGAGAGAAAATGTGAGCTACAACCCTGCAACTAATTGTACAAAATAGTTCTTTCTTTTTAAAATTGGCAGCAAGCCAAAGATTGGAGCTGGTATGGGCTGTAGGATGAGTGGAAAATAAAACAAGAAAGCTGGTCTTCTACCCAAATTAGCAAGGTGTAACTGCAAAACAACTACAATACCCTTTTTAGTTTCTCTGCATTTGGTTGAAGATAAGAGGTATGACAAATGGTCCTTACGAACTTTTGCTATTATTTTCATCCTCATGCTTAGAGGAGATATGACTAGATTGTGGCAAATCCTTTTGGCTCAATGAACGCCAAATACTGATTGGGATAGGTATCGATCCAGTTTTAATCCCATAACTTGATTTCCATCTCCCAAAATGGAATCTTCTTGCAGACTTCTTAAAAGGATGGTATATTGGGGCAGAAATGGTAGAACTTTTCTATCCTTTCTCTTCCTCCATATGAAGAACAAGGAAATTTTTAAATCTTCCATCTTTGATTCAAAGAGCTGCCTTAAGATGCAGGTTGCTACAAATGAAATTGTTCCTCCATGACAGTAGGTTCTTGTGTTTGGAAGATGATGATGAAGGAGAAGATGGTGATGATTTCAATCGTTCTTCCTCATCAAAACAGTCCTCCAACATATAGGTAAAATGCCTTATTGTTGTCTTACTACAAAGGTTCAAACCTATACCATGGATTTTCTCTTGATCTGTAACTTGATCGCCATGGTTTCTCTTCATATTCCAAAATTGAGTTTGATAGAATCAAACTCGTCTTCCACCATGAGAACTCGAGAGAGATAAAGGAGAAAGCAGAATTGAAGGTTCTTCTATAGCCTGACTTGTGCTCAAATCCTTTGGATCTGCCACTTTTTCTCCCCCCACAGCTAGATAGAATGTGCTCATCTTTTGGATTTGGAGAAGGCTTCTCCTCCTCTATGTTTGAAGAAATATTGCTCTTGATTGACTTTCCTTAGCCATGAAGTTTTCACCTCCAAACTCTTTCAATTATGCTCTAGAGGAAAAAGTGGGACTGCAAGATCTTCTCTCCATGGATGATTTTGCAACCGAATTGGATCAGAATTTCTTTAAATAAAGTGCCAAACATGGACATACATTATGAGGAGACGGAAACTTTATTTAGCTGCTTCTCTTTTTGCTCTTATTTTGCTGCAACAAAAATTGGTCGCTAACCACCACGTTCAAATTTCACCTCCTCTGAAGGCTTAACCATCAAGGAGATCTTTGTTATACCAAAGTTTGAGGAGCCAAGCTACAAAAATTTTGATGTATTTTCATCCTTGGTTGGCTCTTCTTTATTGCTGCTTTTATTTCCTTGACTGGATTCTGATTTTTATCTTCCAACATGGATTGGGAAGTGAAAGAGGAGGGGGGGGTTGTTGACGCAAATTGATTTTGCAATTTTTTGGTGTTGGCGGAGGGTCAAAATTCTTTTATTCTTTGGAGGGAATGGCTGTTGAAGGGAAAATGATAGAAGAATTGAGATGGGGTGGAAGATCTAGGGAATGGAGAAAAAAAACAGCAAGAGTAAACAGAATTAACTCTTTGGCAGCAATTTGACTAGATTTAGAATTTGGAATTCCAAACTGAGGGATGTGACGGAGAGGAAGGGAAAGAGAAAAACCTAGATGGATGTGTAGAATTACCCATTGACAAGGTGTTTAGACCAAAGTTTAAGTCTCTATCTCTGTGCTCATGGGCAGTTGGCCATATCGTTCCTCAATTGGTTTTCCTGGTGCCCGACTGTCCTTTCAGCGGGGTAGCATCGCCATCATGAAGTACAAAAATTCCATAAAAATCAAAAATTGAACCCTCCATCATGTAGATAATTTCACCAAATTTTTAATGACACCAAGAATGCAAAAATCTGAGTCATGGATCAAAATTTATGCCCCTCTGAATATTTAGGGCAAAAATGGATTAGCGGGCTGAAACTTTAAAATTTTCCCTTTTTTGAATTTGGGAAAAATTCCCAAAAAATCCCCATGTCCCCGCTGCTCCATTACCATGTGGTGCTTCCCTATTGGTTTGCGGGTTCAAACAAACATTTTACACTTTTTTAAATTTTGGAAAATTTTCCAAAATTCCTCCGCCACCCTACCACTCCGCTACCACATGGTGCTTTCCTATTGGTTCGAGTGTGGGATCCAAACTTTCCCTTTGATACTGCTGATCACTTTGTCAAAATTTCCAACTTCTCCCTGTGCCCCCAACCTCTGCTGATACCAAGACATGTTTCACACTTTGATTAGTCTGGGCCTGAATCTATTCTCTTCCCTCTACGCAGGCTTTTGGGCCAAGATTTTCTTTTTCACCCCTTTGCAATTTCAGTAAAAAACCAAAATTCACTTCATCGACCCACTTTCCATCGGCCCATAGACATGTGTCAAACCCCTATTCACATAGGCCTCAAACCACTTCTTTCTTTGTGGGCTTGTGGCTGAAATTTTTCCTTTGCGCCATTTGATCACTTTCAAAAATTTTACCAAATTTCTTCGTGCCCCGCCACTCCGACAACACATGTCACACTTTGATTAGTTCATTGGGGGTGCTCCAAAATTTTTATTTTCCTCCTTGGCTTGCCTGCAGGCCAATTATTTCCCTTGTGCCTTTTGAACACTTTGGAAAACTTTTTAACCTACCTCTTCCGACCCACCATTCCGCCGACCATATGGACACGTGTCATCTTTCTATTGGTTCACGAGGCTTCGGGCCAAAAAATTTATTTGTGCCCCATTGAGCCTGATGGAAATTTTTCTAACTCACCTCCATTGACCTACCATTCCACCAACAAGTGGCACTTTCTGAATGGTTGCGGACCTTCCTAGGGAAAATTTCACTCAAAAACTCCGCTGAGCCATAACTTGAGAAATACTAGGATTTAGAAGGAAAATTTTACCTTTATGGAAAGGTGAGGAAATTATCTATCTAATGAATCCATTTGTAGAAAATTTTGAGTGCCTGAAAAGTGAAAAAATTGACTGAGGCACAAGGAAGGAAGGAATGAAAGGAAAGTTAGGCAAAATAAGCAAGGGGTTCATTTTGGATAACAATTTTGGTGACTGTTAGGGGTCATCTACCTACTAGATGAATGATCGGTGGCCTTTGAAGCATCCATTGGGCATGAAGTCAAGCTTGATGAACTAATTCTGATCTAAACTATGAAATTATGACCTTTGAGCTACTTGGAATCCCACTGAACTTGGAGTTGATCTTCACCAAAATGTCATTGAAATGGACTGAGTAAGAACAAAACTAGTAGCACCAAAAACTATGTACAAAAATGGAAATCATACATGCTCCAAATGGATCATGCAGAGTGTGCACAAGCACTTCTTTTGCTAAAATCAAACCTACCTACTCTACTCTGACTAGAAGAAAATGTGAGCTAAACAAACCCTGCAACTCATTGTACAAAATAGCTTCCTTTCTTTAAAATTGGCAGCAATGCAAATGATTTGGAGCTGAGTATGGCTGCTAGGATGAGTGGAAAATAAACAAGAAGCTGGTCTTCTACCCAAATTAGCAAGGTGTAAACTGAAAACAAATACAATACCTCTTTTAGTTTCTCTGCATTTGGATTGAAGAGGTATGACAACTGGTCCTTAGAACTTTGCATATCATCCTCATGCTTAGAGGCAAGCATGACTAGTTGTGGCTACTCCTTTGGCTCCAATGAAGCCAAATACCTGATTGGGCTAGGTCTGATCCATTTTATATGCCCATAACTTTGATTTTCCATTCCAAAAATGGAATCTTCTTGCAGACCTTCTTAAATGGATGGTGTGGAAGAAATGGTAGAACTTTTCTATCCTTTCTCTTCCTCCAATGAAGAACACGGAATATTTAAATCTTCCAATCTTGATTCCAAAGAGCTGCTATAAGATGCAGGTTGCTACAAATGAAAATTTTCCTCCATGACAGTAGGTTCTTGTGTTTGGAAGATGGATGATGAAGGAGAATATGGTGTGATTTCAACTAGTTCTTCTTCATCAAAACAGTCCTCCAAATCAGATAGGTAAAATGCCTTATTGTTGTCCTACTACAAATGTTCAACCTATCCCATGGTGTTCTCTTGATCTGTAACTTGATCGCCATGGTTTCTTTCATATTCCAACATTGAGTTTGATAGATCAAACTCTTCTTCACCATGAGAACTCGAGAGAGATAAAGTAGAAAGAAGAATTGAAGGTTCTTCTATAGCCTGATTTGTGCTCAAATCCTTTGGATCTGCACTTTTCTCCCCCACAGCTAGAATGTGCTCATCTTTTGGATTTGGAGAAGCTTCTCCTTCCTCTATTGTTTGAAGAAAATATTGCTCTTGATTGAACTCTTCCTCTAGCATGAAGTTTTTCAACTCAAACTCTTCAATCTACTGCTCTAGAGGAAAAGTTGGGACTGCAAGATCTTCTTCTTCCATGGATGATTGTGCAACTCGAATTGGATCAGAATTTCCTTTAAATAAAGTGCCAACATGGACACTACATTATGAGAAAACTGATTATTTATCTGCTTCTTCTTTTTGCTCTTCTTTTGCTGCAAAAAAATTAGTCCTAACCACCACTTGTTCAAATTTCACCTCCTCTGAAGGCTTAACCATCAAGGAGATCTTTGTTATCCCAAATTTGAGAGCCAAGCTTACCAAAATTTTGATCTTTTCATCCTTGGTTGGCTCTTCTTCTTGCTGCTATTTTCCTTGACTGGAATTCTGATTTTTATCTTCCCAACATGGATTTGGGAATGAAAGAGGAGGGGTGGGTTGTGACTCAATTGATTTTGCAATTTTTTTTGGTGTTGGAGGAGGTAGAAATTCTTTTTTCTTTGGAGGGAATGGCTGTTTGGAAGGGAAAATGATAGAAGAATTGAGATGGGGTGGAAGACTAGGGAATGGAGAAACAGAATTAACTCTTGGGGCAGCATTGACTAGATTTAGAATTTGGAATTCCAAATGAGATGGTGCTGCTTGAGGAATGGAAAGAGAAAAACCAGATGATGGTGTAGAACTTACCCATTGACAAGGTTGTTTAGCACCAAGTTTATAGTCCTCTATCTCTGTTGTCCATTGTGCAAGTTGGGGTAGCATCTCCATCATGAAGTCCAGCTTCTCCTGAGGGATAAAGTGTCTTGGAAAAGGGCATCCCCATGGACAAGGAGTCCTACAACCAATTCTAAAATCCTTCATTTGAGTTTTTGCTCTTGATTGCACCATTTTGGCCTCCATATTTTGGATTTTCTCCACAAAATCAGCATCTTCCATTTGATTGTATTCATTTCATGCGTACCCTTGCTCTTGATATGCTTCAAAACCAGACTAATTTTGGTATTTCTCATATTTGTAAGCATGTTGATCTTGAATTTGATCAAAATGCTAATTTGAAGGAGTTGTAAAACATGTTGGAGGTGAAATATATTGCTGCTATTGTAAATGTGAATTCCATGATGGAAATGAAGTCATGATTACACAACTTCATGGAATGAAAGAAGATGGAAGAGATGGAAAGAAGAATGAATGGAGAATGAATGAAAATGAATGGAAAGAGGGTCTACAACTCAGAGAATGAGTTATTTACTAGATGGATTCACCATATGTGCTTTTGAATATGACTCCAAAGGTTGAATCCTTAACAGGAACACACTAACCTGTCAAAAATAAAGTGGAAGACCTCTAAGGTCCCACTGGGTGTGCCAAAACTGTTAGTGCAAATCAGTAGCACCCATGGATGTTTTCTTGGATTTCTAGTTTGATAATGGGCATCCAGTGTGATTTCACAACAATAACTTTGTAGGATCAATGGTAGTGAGGACTTTACTAGGATCCTTCTTTAGCTAGATCTTGGAGAATGATTCTTTACTTCAAATTTTTTATCCTCCATATGATTTTACATACTCCAAAAATTCATCTTCTTGGTCTGTGAGGGAACCCCAACTTAATTGATAAACTCTCATCTGAAGAGGTCCTTGGTTGGTACTATGCTCTAAAATATTTCCCTTAACATCTTGGAGAGATCATCGATATAACTCATCTGGGGTACCTACAAAGGTTCTTATGTCTTCCTTTTTTTTTCCTCACTTCCCCTTCAACATCTCTTATGCAATTTTGAGTTACATGCCACTTCCTTCACCTCATGCAACATATAATCCTTCCCTAATTGGATTCTCTCCATTTCCTTTCTCCTCCTCTTCGCGTTCCTCTTCAATCTCTCCATTACCCTTAGATTCCTCCTCACACGATTGTGCATATTTTATTCATCTTGTAATGTCTCATCCTTGTTTTATTCTTCGTCCTGCATAGGTTACTAATAGCACACTGGTATATCATTTTGTAATTTCTCCTTCTCATGTGTTATTTCCTTAATTGTCTTAGTTAGCATGTGTGAGTTCATGTGTTGGCATTGATGTAAAATATCATTAATAACAAAGAGGATGATGGAGGAGTGTTATAATTTTCTTAATATGATGATAAAATTGACATTCATTTTTATTCATAGTTGCAAGAGTGTAATCAATGAGAATGACTTGGATTGATAGGGCTAATCAGGTGACCTAGTTATCCTAGATGAAGGTGCATGATGGTTTGATCTGCATTATTTCTTGAGGATTATGGTAGAAGCATTGAAAGTGTGATAAGAGAGTGTTGGGACACTCATATGAGCTTCAAAGTGTAGGTAAAGGTCATGGACTCAGTTACAGGTGCTCATTAAGATCTAGTCTATGTGTTTGGAGGCCAAATGGAGCATGAGTGTGAGATATAGAGCCATGTAAGCTCATGTAAGCATGTAGGTGAGTGATACATGATGTATCAAGGTTTTTATGTATTTTGGGAGAGTTTTAATGATGAGGTATACTTGATATTCTACTTTTTTTTACATAGAACATGCAAAACCCTAAGGCCTAGTCATGCAAGTCACGGTGGTTGAGAAGATTCAGATATATTTATGACTTGGTGAGAATTTTAGATGTTATTAGGGTCTGTTTATATACTATTGGGAAAATTTAATATTTCTATGATGATAATTTTTGAATTTCTAAAGGTTAGACCAAAATAAGGTTCTTAAGAGTTTTATTTCTAGCTGAATGTGAGATAAATGCTCATGTAGCATGTGTAAGGTTTTCATGGGAATTTTATCCTTTTTGGGATGTTGGGGAATGAAGTTAAGAATATCTAAGAGTTTGAATGAGGTCAAATGAGACCCTAACATGTAAGAACAATCATTAATAAGGTAAGCAAATTTTTATCTATTTGAAACCCTAGGTTGAGAGGGGTAGGAAAAATGTTCTTGGTATGGGAATATAATTGATTTTAATTGATAATATTATGATTTTAGGTTATATATAAGTCCTTCATATTTCCAAATATGTATGTTACAACTTATAATATGTGCACCCCACTTAAAAAGGAAATTTTCTTAATATTTTAGGTTTGTGGAAAAGTTGTCCATTGAACCTATGGAATAAATCACCATTCATGAGATCTTGGGATTTTTAGTACATGTAAATGATAAATTTAGGTTATAGTTGAGGTCCTAGAGGGAAAATTGTGCCCTATCTTTGAGGATTATCTTTTTGGCCTATAAGGGCAATTTAACAGTGTTGGAAAATGGAAGTGCTTGAGAACTTGTGAGATTGATGAAGAAGTCTAATATATTTAGGGGTATTATTGAAATCAAATGTGACATGTTTCATGTAATGGTTAATCCTTGAAATTATACTGAGTTACCATGGTTGAGGTCACAAGTTTACCTAGTTTGATTGGTTCATGACATGACTTCTTTGGCTAGAAGATTAATGTAGAATACCCACGATTTGGATTAGTTGATGCTTTCTTTCAAGTTGATAGTAAATAGCGATAAATGTTTTTCCTATTGAAGTCATTTATAGGCCTTGGAAGTGATAAAAGGGTGCAAACTAGTTTATTTTCCAAAAAATAATTTATGCGAAGTTCAGTTTGTTGAAGAGGAAACGAGGTGTGATTTTATTTGTTGGATGTTTCAATAGGTATATAAATAATGTATGTGTTATAAATGTAATTTTATTTCCAATGAGTTGTTACATGGAATATTTTAGGTGTTATAATTTCATCTTGAGCTTGTTTGGTGAGGACTGGTTCTTCGAAATGACTCTTTTGTGTAGAAAATGGTCCTACTTGGTAGTGTTATGAAGAAAATGATTGGTGAAAATAATGGTGAAACCATGGATGATGTTTTTATGTTTTTTTAATATGTTTGAGTCCTTTTAAGGCTTGTATAAGAATGGTGATGTTTTTGGAGGTCTTTGATGAGCTCGGTGATGGAGTTCTAAGCCTTTTTGGGCTTGTTCTTGTGTCTCGGTGATTTTCCGACCTACATGGGTCCATGATATGAGTTTATATGAGTACTGTGTTATGTTTTAAATATTTAATGGTCAAGATCTTGCGTTAGGACTGACTTATGTTGTGATTTTGACTTGAGTCTCATATAAAAGTGCATACTTGGTTAAAATTTAAATTACTTGAAAGAGAGTGAAAAATGTGAGCTAGCTAAGAGAGTGAAGGTGGTTCAAGGGAATAAAGATAGAGATGAGAATGTTTGGGAATATCATAATAGATTTTAGGAACTAGTGTGAAAGAGTATTGATCCAAATCATTCCAAGTTTGAGTTTTTTTAGTGGTTAGGAGAAATAGGGTTTGAAAGTGTCTAAGATGTATTAGTGGACTCCATAAGTTGTGGCCGAAAAAAAAAGTTTAGAGATATTAATTTAAATGTTTTTTGAATTTTTCCTTGATCACTTTAGAGGGTTGTAGCCTCCTTGTGGAGTTGGTTCTTCACTAAATTAGGGGTTGGTTATCCTTGCAGGGTTGGTTCTCTACTAAAGTAGGGGTTTTTACTCCTTGTGAAGTTAGTACTTCACTAAATATCTATTCTTTGTGTAACATAATCAAAGTTTCAATGGTTTTTCTTCCCCTTGATTGTTTCCCACTTTTATCTTGTGTTATTATTTACTTTTTCATGGTTGTTCTCTTTGAACGGATGTTGCATATTGTTAAGATCACATTAATGAATGGTTTATGAAAGTCAATATGCAATTGTTTTAAGGTTTAAATGATTGATTCACCCCCTCTCATTACTTTTTGATTCCAAAAATTTGTATCATAGCAGGTCCTTTTAGAGAATTTTAATCACTTGAAAGGAGATCATTCAAACACAAAAAATTCAAGTCAACAGAGTGGATAATCTTCAAGCAAGGAAACATTATTTGATAAGGTGAACTATGATTTCTGGAGTCTAATGATGAGGACTAAAATCGTGTCCTTGGAGTTTGATATTTTTAAATCTATGTTGGATGGTTATACAACTCTTGTAACTCCCCCAACAACTATTGCAGACAAGAAGTTGAGTAGTGATAACTCCAATTCTATGAATGTAATCATGTGTGGATTAGATGAACCTAAGTTTTGAAGGTCATGCATTGCAGATATGCAAAATTAAAGTGGGATAAATTTTAGGTCCTTTATGAAGGATATTCTAAGGTAATAATAGCTAAGTTTTAAACCTTCATAAATTAGTTTAAAGGGGTACAAATGAGTGATGATGGATAATATGGTGCATCCTTACATATATTTTAAAAGGTTTTCAAAACCATAAAATTATTAGGTGAATAAGTAAAGGAAGAGGTTTTGGTACAGAAGTTATTGAGATTTCTTACTCCTAGTGTTTGTCATTGAAGAAGCCAAGGATTTGAATCTCTTGACAATGGATGAATTGCATGGAAATTTTGACTACTTATGAGATGAGGATTTTTTAGTCCAAACCAGACAAGAAGGAAATTACTTTCAAATATGAGATGAAGACCAAGGGAAATAAAGTGAAGGTTGTTGATGATACTCTTGAGATTTATGAATAACTATTTTCAATTGTTTTTAGGAGATTGAATGTTGGTTTTGGAAAGTGGAAAGATAAGATACCATTGAAATGTTTTAATTTTTGTAAAGTAGGTCACTTGTTGCTAATTTTCCTCATAGGCATGAAAAATAAGGTGATGAAGACCATGAAGATGATCATAACAAGAAGAATCACAAATATAGTAAAATAAGAATAAATTCAACAAGTTTAACTACAAGAAGAAGGGTAAGAAGAGTTTTTATACAAAGAAATATATTTTCTCATCTGAAGAAAGTAGTTGTGATAGTGGTGTTTTAGATTCCAAATCTGAATCAGAGCATGAAGATTTAGGTGATGATTTATTATTCATGAGCAAGGATGCTAGATCTATGAGTGATGGTATTATACTTCTAGGTGATTCCATAAAATATGAAGAAGAATAAGAAGATGGTTATGACTTTGGGACTAAATTGGTGTATGAGTAGATTGAATTAAATCATGATGAAAATAAAAATAAAAATATAAAATAATTAGTCAAATAATATGAATTCAATATTCATGACTTTGAAGATAAGCATTGGTTAGAATAAAAAAAGCTAAATTAGACAGTAAGGATACTAGAAGAGAAGGTAAAGTTCCTAATATCTGGTTTGTAAGATAAAGAGAGTAAGTTCAAAAAACTTGAAGAAGATATAGATTTTCTAAGAGCATAGTTATCTGAGTGTGTTAATAAGGCTAAGACCTTTCAGAAAATTTGATAAAATTGCCAAGGATATTAACAATATTATTATCAGTCAAAGGTCTACAAGTGAAACAATAGGTTTTGGGTTTACAGATGACTTCAACACAAAAGAGATGAGGAAAGAATATAGTGTTATAATAAAGGATTATGAAGAATCAAGCACCAAATAATGAAAGAAAGAAAACTCCATGAAAGATAATGTGAAGACAAACCCCACTAGGAAAATAAATGCATCAATGTATGAAAGATATTTCAATGGCTATTGTTATGCATGTAATGGATTTTGTCATAAGGCTAAGAAGTGTATGATTTTTTTCAAATATGATCACCCATGGAGGGAAAAATGAGTGAGGAATCGAAGAACTTGATCTGCTACAATTGTCATGAGAGATGACATATTTCTATATTCTACCCATATGATCCACCCAGTCAGTTTTGGAAAGATGAAGGCTTCAAAGGTAAGAGAAATGTTGTGTATTTCAATTGAAATGAAGTTTTTCATGCTGATAGGGACTGTTACTATCCTAAAAGGATAAAGAGGATATTTTAAGGTCCTCATATGCATGCTAGAAGATAAATCAGGTCTTGGGAACCAAGAGTGAACAACAATGTACCATCAAATGTCAGTATGAAAGAAAATAAATGAAGTTCTCAAAATGCATATCAGAAAAAATAAGGAAGAGATGATTTTCAAGTGTTTAAGAAGGCTTTGGAAATATTCAAGTCACTCTTATAGATTCATCATGAATATTTATGTCTCTATTAGGATTTTTAGATGCATTGTCATCCAAATGAATCTTGTGCAAAGGGGGAGCATGTATGATTACAAGTATGTTTATATAGGATTGTCTTCATGGTATTAAGGTATGTTTCTCATCATCCTACAGGATATTAATGAGTTTTGAAGGTATTTGAGGTACTATCATGATGGAGGTTTTTTATATTCATGGAGTTAAAGTCAGTAATTTATATGATGAATTGATCAAACCATTAGGGACAAGAATAGTTGATGCTCGCTAGGTATGTTCAAAAGTTGATTGAGTCATTAGGGTATGTATTTGGCTCATGATTCATGATTGAAGATGCCATCCATTCTCATATTCCATCAAAAAAATTTGAAGACTGCATAATGTATGATAGGTTTTATGAAAGGTTAGATGATATGTATTTCATTAGAATTACATGGCTATAAACCTATAAATGGTTATCTAGGTTTGGAATGGTTTCTTGGAAAATAATATGGAAGGATATCCTTATTTCAATGATGTTTACATCTTAAATTTGGTCCATAAAGATGTGCAGAGAAGCTAAAATATGATAGAGGGTAGGTATGATTGTTTCTATCATCTTGACTCTAGGTACAATTAGTGATAGAGGACTGAAATGGGTTGTTATCAATATGAATGAAAGTTTCCATGTTCTATGTTATGTTGATTGAATATTGAGACATTATCATGATGTATTTAGAGTCTTCATACTTCATGGGTATTGTATGGAGAAGGCCAGAGTTCTATCAAGAATGTGAAGTGTAATAATTGAGTCTTTAAGTTGCTAAGACTTGTGTGAAGACAATAGATGATTGCTTAAGGACTATAACAATGTCATACATAGGTGTTTTCAGTGATAAGTTGATTCGAAAGCCCAAAATGAGGTGTATCAAGGTTGACTATGCTTCATGGAGACAAAATGGTGAAGTACAAAAACTATCAAGACTATCAAATGTAAAGAAAGGCGATGTTTTTTTGGTATTTTATTATTTTAATAGTTCTTACAAGAAGATAATTTGACTCTTTGGTTCAAGATTGAAATTTTTTAATATTTTATATCCATCAAAGAGATGGTTTAGGTGTGAATAGTAAACAAAAAGATCATATTTATACATCAGATGCAAGAAGATACATATCCTCTAGGTATATGATGAGTTGAAGGTTGTTAAGAGTTGTATTATAGTCCTTGATCCATATGAGAATCTTATCAAGAGGGTTTAAGCATAATAGAGATAATATGAAGTAGTATAAGGTAAGAGTGAACTTGTGAAGTGTAATTGTGAGTTTCTCAGCTGTTAGGTACCAAGTAAGAATGAAGTTTGATAAAAAGGTTTACTATGTTATCCACGCTTAGAATGGAGAGTTAGAGCATGATAAAGATTAGTAAATTTGGGTAGAAGTAATAAAGTGCTAAATATATTTTCTGAGTTCATTCATGAAGTATCTACAGTGATTTAATGGTGTCTATGCAGTGTTACATGCTCAATAGGTCTAGTAGATGGTTTGTGTTGAGGGCGAGTTTGTGTACCCTCAACCTCTAGAAGATGTGAGGTCAAGAATGTTTCTAAGATATGTGTCACGGACTTCTTGGACCTTGAGTGAACATTGCATCCTGATACAGAACTATAGGTGGTTATTTTGTATCAAAATGGTATGTTACAGGTGTGAAAGCTAGTTGAAACTATCTTTGAAGGGTTGTGAATCCTTAAAGACATATTATGGATGATCTAAGAGTACATGGAGAAAGAAAAATAACTGTCAAATGAAATAGGTGATTCTTTATGTTGATATTATTTGTGTTATGTAAATGGAGGTATGAATGTGATGCTACATGTATGTAGATGATTCTAAAGGTAGGGGGAGGTTGTTATGTTCTTACATTAGGAGATCTAGGTGTCAAGAAGGTTGATAAGGAAAAGTGATCATTTTTTCAAGCATATTTTGTTGAATTATGCATCGTAACAGTATTCAGTGTACCATGGTGGACTATAACAGTATGCTACATGTTTGTGTTAGAAAATTGAGGCAAGAAGATATTGTTTTTTACCTTGATCAGGTATGTAAGGTGTCATGAATTATAGAAAGGAAGAGTTGGTGATAGATACAGGTATATTTGATTTTAAAACAAGTCATATGTTTAAGAAGGTTCCAATAGAATTTCTAGGAACAAAATCACACACTTTGGGTAATTATCTAGTCTTGATTGCATACTACTATTCATATTATTCATAAGTAAGAAAAATACTAATTAACCCATGTATTTTCCCACCTTTCTTTACTTTTTGTTGGCACTTTTGGTTATACACACTTAGTTTCTCATTTTACCTTTCTATACTTCATAATTTATCATCCTGGACACCACCACCTTACCAAGATGCCATCTCTAGGAGCCATCATACTTTATGGTGCCCCTGCCCTCAATATACTTTGTTTACACTTTTAGGGTCCTTCCTTCCATTTGAGCATCTTATATTTTTGGAAGTCAGCATTTTCAAGTTTAATTATGAAATTCAAGCAAGGGAATCATATAAATATAAAGTTATGGCATCATAATAAAGACCAAACACTAAGCATTAACTATCACCACCTAAGGTTGCATCCAAAGACGATTCAAGACAATTCAAGAACTCATTCTAGCATTAATTAAAAGGAAAGGGGTTGTATTATTATGCATACACTTCATGGGAGGGGAAGTTCATTCTATTCCATGAACACATCTATTACATTTATTTATATCTAGCTACTTTCTCCCTATCAAGTGCAACACATACTAGAGCCACCTAAACAACACTTACGAACACACACACACACACACACAGAACTACATTGGGTTTGAGATGTAGTGTAGTGCTCATTCTTAAGTTCACCATCGTGACAGTTGAGGGAAGTATGACCCCTCACTTTACATATTTATATTTTAGGATTTGATTTTTATTTGTAGGTTTTGTAGGTTAATACTTCATCATAGTTTTCTAGTGACTTCGATGATCACTGTGCAACCTCATAGTGAAAAAAGGAAAACAACTAGTGACCACTTTGAGGAGGTTTTCTGAGAATTTATGTTGACCAAGGTGCCCAGAAACAAGCCTAAGGAACCTGTAAATGCCCTTGTCCCTCTCCAAGAACCCCGGTCTAGCATATTCTTCAAGATCTACATTTTTCTAAGCTTTAGTGTGACAGTTAGTGCTTCGTATTTTCTAGTTCTCCAGCTCTGCACAACTCTGGGATTTATGTAAATCAACTAATTCATTTTACCTCTGATTTTTAGTAACGGTTACACACACACACACACACACATAAACACACACACACACACACACATCTTCTTAGTTTTCTTAGGTTAATTTATATACTTCATTGCTACATTTATTTACTGCTACAATAACAATAAGATTAGGCATAAAATTCACATTTATCTTAATCATTTTGGTGAACCTGATCTCTTCAAACACACTTAGGATACTTCTTGTTGATTTTTACATATTCTTAAGATACTTTCATCATGAATATTTATATTCATGATTTCTTACTTATACATCCTAATCTCAGGGCTAAAATAATCACTCTATTGACTACTACTCGCATTCCTTCTTAAATTCATCCAAAATCACTCTATAACACATTTACAAATGCATTTTATTAGCACATTGATTTTTATGCCAATCCTACTACTGATCTTTCTTCTTTTGACAATGATCCTCCTTTATACATCATGATGTGGATCCATAATATTGGTGTCAAGAGAGTTTTAGTTGATAATGAATCTGAACTTAATTTGTGCATGTTAAAATTCCTTAAGGATTTAGGTCTCTCAACTAATAATATTATTCCATTTATTTCTCTTCATGCATATGATGGTTCTATCTGTCCATGCATCGGCCATATTACTTTACCCATTATTTTTGGGCCAAAAACCCTTAACACAATTTTATTTTTCATGGACTTTCAAGTTTCATACAATTTCTTACTTGGTAGACCATGGCTTCATGTCATGTAATTTATTCCTTCCATAGTACATCAATGTGTCAAATTATTTTCCACAGTACATCGATGTGTCAAATTCTTACATGAGGGTATCGAATACACCATTTCTATTGATTTTTATCCATTCAAATATTACAAACATGATCCGAGAAATATGATTCCTACTCCACAATATGTTACTATGGATTAACCGCAGCCTCTGGATCCTCTACCTAACTTAGAGGATACTATTTTCATCTTGAATATTTTTCCATCCACATCCTCACCCTATCTTGCTACTACAAATACTATGGTACTTTATCGGGGGCCTATCCACACATCAAGTATCATTCCACCAACTTCACTATCGCATGTGCATCTGCCATTAACATGTTCTCCCTTTACATGTACACTCTTTATGAATGATTCTTATTAGGAGCGTATTCCATTTGATCCTACTTACGATGACACTATATGCACACATGATGGCTTTACTTGGCTAGGATTTACGGTTTTCGACATCTTTCCTTCACCTTATGTTCCTCATATTTATCATGGTTTATTCCACATTACTGATGCTTATGGGATTCAAATATTTCTTGCACACACTCCTTGTGCTACTCCCATTACAATGAGATAGTCTTGGCTTGACTATATTGGGGGCACCTTAGATCCCAATCATAATGAAACTTCATTTTCTATGCCTTTCGATTGTGTTTTAATTTTCAATGATTCCTTCCTTGGCTATTCACAAAATCTTACACGTTGGTATGCACATGGTTGTCCACTACCCCCTTTCATAGACAAATAATACGCAATGGGCATGTATAACCTTTGTTGTAATGGCTCACTACATGATCAACCTGACACTATTCCTTATCATGTATAATATGCTTTACCTTTCAGTTTTGATCATCAAAATGATGACGTCCTAGATGACGTTACTTAATATATTTTCTCATCACACACTTGGGCGCATAACACCTCTTTCTCCCCCTTCTATCGATAACAAGAATCTTATTTTCTTATCAAATCACACCTAGGTATTTACACACAACATACACATTGGTATCATCATTTCCCGATGATGCAATCTTGTGCTTTAGTTCACACTTGACTGTTAGGGCATGCTATATACATGAATCTCACACACTACACATTATACATTCAAATTCACACACTACATACTTCAGACATCATGTATCATACATTTAGGACATCTTCTCTCATGGCATCTTTTACACACTTTGTTCCTTATTCACTCTATGATTTCACACTGCATCTTTCTTATATCTTCTTCTTCACATTGTGCTCATTACCATATGAAACACTCTAGTTCCACATTCCATACTTGACTGGTGAGGGTATACATATCAAATGGACCTCATCAAATTCATGCATTTAATCAATTCACTCATTCATTCATGCATTTACACTCTACACTTTTCGCTTCAACGATCACATATTTTGGGTACTCACATTCAAAACATTTCTCGATGATGCAATCTATTTTACGGTTCATTATTAATTTTTGATGTGGAATATACAAATGAACCTCACTTCATGTATAAAAATACACTCAGGGGGCACATGGCTCGTATCATTCACACTACATTCCATTTTGTCTCATCCAAAACATATTGCATATCTTAGTTACAATTTTCCTTGCTTACATTTACTTATTATGCACATTTATTACCCATGTTAGATAGATATCTTGTATTTAATTATATTTATCATACACACATGTGTGTTAACTTTCATTTCTAGTTTTGATCATAAATTCTACATATCTATATACACAGTATGGATGCTTGGCACAATACCTAGTACCAGTCCCTCAGCGGCTCCTGGGGGCATCCACTTTCATACGGTATAGCTGATTTTTTTTAATTTTAATGAATATCACACTACTATTTTAGATTATAAACATTTTTATGTACTTTTTATCTTTCTAACATGCTAACCAGTGCTTCATGTACAACACTTGTTATGCATGACTATTTCCTTCCATTGTTATCTATTGCTCTGATTGTCATTCTTTGATCTTTGTATGAAATATTTTATGGGCTTTTCTATTTGTCTTGTGTGCACACTATATGATTTAGGTTTCATTAGCCTTGATTTTCTCATGACATCGTGAGTGGTGTCCCATGTTTACAACCCTACTTTTACGGTCTACATTATCTTCTTATTTTTTTACATTGTCTTCTTGCATCTTACCTTACATATTATCTGCTTAGCATACATTTTATCTATTACATGCATTTTTATCTTTTCTTGTAATAAAACCTATCTCCCAGCCACTTTTTTGCATATGCCTTTGTTTCTACCAAGCACATTCCCTCCTCCCTACAGAGCACAATTTCAGCATAGTGGTCGGAACTCCTTTGGGCTGCATAATCCTTCAATGATATGGCATGCACCCAAAACAAGGTGGAGTATCATTTTGGTGAAGAAGTCACCCCATACAATAATCTACAGTCATTACACATCACAACACAGTACCAGTACAACACAATTTTTAGTTTCAAGGATCAGAATCAGAATTGGGTCCTTAGCATAACACAACCCTTCCTGGATGCCTTTAACCATGGGGTAGTTTCACAAATTTTGGTAGTTCAACACATTCTATAGAAATAGACACACAAAGGATTTTATAGGTCATATAATCCTTATCACTTTCATGTTGGATCTAATTTTTTAAATCATCTGTAATGGTGTCCTACATTATGGGAAATAGTTAGAGGTTAGAGGATAGCACCAGACATTTCTCCCTACACATCTTCCATATCATTGGCATTAGATCACCCCAAAAAATTGTGGCTACCACAACTTGTGAGTGATCACCTGAAAAACAATTTCCTATACAACATGTACAAGATCCTTTCTACACCCCTTTTCTCATCACGGATCAGATGCACATGTTCCTTTCTAATTTTCATACTTTCTTTACCTACTTTTTACATATTTTGATCATATACATGTGTATTTTATTAATTTTTTGTTCTTCTCTTTTGCGGGTCCATCCATATGGGAAGCGGTAGTCAACATAAAATAGAAAAAACAAGTAACATCAATAACATGAACATCATGACATCTACACATGCATTTATGCCCTAGGATCATTTGCATCATCACTTTTTGCACTTTCTCCTCCTTGGCATCCATGTTTCACATTTTTATCACTCCATGCTTTGTATTTTCTCTAGCCATGCTCTCTCTACATCAATTTGCATGGTTATTAGGTATGCATCTCTATCCACTTTATGTTACCAATATTTTTGCTCACTAGCATACAATGGGGGAAAATCTAGATAGAAACCCATGCACTTTGGGTAATATCTAATCGTGATTGCATACTACTATTCATATGATTCCTAAGTAAGAAAAGTACTAATTAACCCATCTCTTCAAACACATCTCGTTTCTTTTTGTTTCCACTTCCGGTAGTACACCCTTAGGTTCATAATATTCCTTTATATACTTATGAATTTATCATCCAAGACACCAGCACTAGGCACCCTTGTCCCATATGGGCACCACCGACCTTAGTATATTTTGTTCACACTTTTTTGGGTCCTTTATAACCATTTGAGCTTCTTATATTTTTTGAAGTCATCTTTTTTGGGTTGAATTAAAAAATTAAAGAAAGGGAATCATATAAATATAAAGTTGTGTGATCATAATAAAGGACCAAACACTAAGCATTAGCTATCACCACCTAAGGTTGCATCCAAAGGCTATTCAAGAGAACTCAAGCATCCAATCTAGCATCCATTCAAAGTCAATGGACTACATTATTCTACATACAGTTCATATGAGGGGAATTTCAATCTATTCCATGCAAACGTCTATTACATTTACTTACATTTAGCTACTTTCTCATTATCAAGTTTAACACACACAAGAGCCACCTGGGGCATAATTCCACACACACACACACACACACACACACACACACACACACACACACACACACACAACTACATTGGATCTAAGAAGTATTGCATTTCTCAGTCATAAGTTCACCATTGTGATAGTTGAGGATAGTCAAGTACCTCATTTTGCATTTTAAGTTAATAGGATTTGATGTCTATTTGAGGGTATTATAGGTCATTACTTCATTGCAGGTTTCCAGTGACTTTGGAAATCACTATGTGACCTTGCAGTGACCAAAGGTAAAAACTAATGAACAAATAATGACCACTCAAATGATGTTTTCTGAGCATTTCCATAGACCTAAGCACCCAGAAACAGGCCTACTGCACCCGTAGGCACCCTTGTCCCTCTGCAATTTCCCCAGTCTAGCTTATTCTTCAACATATTCATTTTTCTCAACTTTTATGTGACATTTATTTCTTCTTATTTTTTATTTCTCTATATTTGTACACCTTTGGTATTTCTACGAATCAACTACGTTATTTAACCTCTAGTTTGCACTTAGGGTTATATATTTTGGCTTAGTTTGTTTGGGTTAATTTTTGTATTTCATTGCTACATTTTTTACTGCTAAAATAAAAATAAAATTAGGCATAAAATTAAAATTTATCTTAATCAACATGCAAATAAGGATGAAAATACTAAAGAAGGGAGTCATGGAAGTGATGATATGTGTAATCCATTACCATGAAATATATACAAGGTAAAAGACCTAATGTTTATGTTTTCGGTTAGATAAGGATAGAATGATCCCATGGGGAGATATAAGGAGTGAATTAATATTATGTTTGAGCTTCTATAGCACGGATAATTTAAGCTAATATTCACTAAAAGGATGCTTTAGGGACTCAGGTACTAAAAGTTGCAAACTTCCTACAAATGGAAAAAATTAGGTCTATGAGAAAGACATCAGCTGAGATGAATACAAGAAAAGGTAATATTTGTTTTCATGGTGATTTAATCTTAGAATGATTTTTTGCATAATTTTTATGTCTCTTCCCAGGAGTGGTATAGGGTATTCATGAGGAAAAGAATTCAAAAAAAAATTCTAAGGAAGGAAAAAATTTCTTGTGAAGTCAAAATGATCAATTAAGTTGAATTTTTCTCTCAATAAGAGCTCCAAATAATTTGAATAAATATGAATAACATGTGTTCAAGCATGTAATTTTTCATTAATGTAAAAATGGGGAGAAGAACTAGGTGGTTTTTCATCAATGAAAAAGGGGGAGATTGTTGGCATGTGTGAGTTCATGTGTTGTCATTGATGTAAAATATCATTAATGAAAAAGAGTATGATGGAGGAGTTATAAAATATGTTTAACATGATGATGACATGTAAATTCAGGTTTATTCATAGTTGCAAGAGTGGAATCAATGATAATGGTTGGAATAACATGCCTAATTAGGTTACCTAGGTAGCCTAGGCGATGGTGCATAGTGGGTTTAGCTACATGATGGCTTAAGGAGTATGGTAGAAGCATGAAAATAATGACAAGGAGTATTAGGAAACTCACATAAGCTTCAAAGTGTAGGTACACGTCATGGACTCAGTTACAAGTATTGATATAGACCTAGTCTAGGTGTTTCGAGGCCAAATGGAGGATGATTTTGAGGTATATAACCCAATGAGCTCATGGAATCATGTAGGTTAGTGAGACATGATGTCTCTAGGTAATTAAGGCCTTTTAGAGAGGTTTCATGCTGAGGTATAGTGTTCTTATACTTGTTTTTAGCCTAGAACATGTAAAACCGTAATGCCTAGTCATGAAAGTTATGGTGGTTGAGAAGATGAAAATATATTAATGACTTGGTGAGAATTGGATATGTTATTAGGGTTTTTTGAGATATTGTAGAAAAATTTATAGATTTCCATGATGATAATTTTACAAGGTATGAAGGTTAGACCAAAACAAGGTTCTTAAGAGTGCTTTTTCCATCTCATAGTGAGAGAAATGCTCATTTTTGGCATGTGTAAGGTTTGAATGGGAATCTGAACCTTTCAAATATGTTGATGCATGCATTTAAAAATATCTCCTAGTTGGAATGAGGTCAAATGAATACCTAAAATTAATGAACGATTGTTAAGAAGGTAAGAAACTTTTTATGCGTTTGTAATCCTAGGTTGAGAGAGGTAGAAGAAATCTTCTTGGTATGGGAAAAAATAGAATTTTATTTGTAATATGATGATTTGAGGTTATATAGGACTCTTCCTAATTTCCAAAGAGGTATGTTAGAGCTTGTGACAGTATGTGGACCCCACTTAAAAATGAAATATTTTAAATTTTTTTCAGTTGTGGAAAATTTTTCCATTGAACCTATGTACTAAATCACCATTTATTAATTATTGGGAGTTTTAATACATTTCCATGATAATTTCATTTCATGGTTGAGGTCTTAGAAGGAAAATTGTGCCCTATATTTGAGGACTTATTTTGGGGCCTAAAAGGGTAGTTTAGCAGTGTTGGAAAATGGAAGTTCTTGAGAACCTATGAGCTTGATTAATGATTCTAATAGATTTGGGGATGTTTTTAAATACAATGTGACATTTTTTATGTTTTGTTGAACTCTGAAATTGTATTACATTTCCATGGTTGAGGTCACAAGTTAACCTAGTTTGACTGGTTTAGGACATGACATCTTTGGCTAGAAGATTGATGTAGAAGACCCATGATTTGGATTAGTCAGTGTTTTCTATCTATTTCATAGTGAATAGGGATGAATTTTTTTCCTATTTAAGGAATTCATATATCTTGAAAGTGACAAAAAGATTGTAAAACAATTGACTTTCCAGAACTACTTTATGGGAAGTTCAATTTGTTGAAGAGGAAAAGAGGTATGATTTTTTTTTTTGATTTTTCACGAGGTGTAAAAAGCATGGATTTGTTATGCAGGTAAGTGGACTTCTAATTAGTTGTTAAATTAAATATTTTAGGTGTTTTTGTGTGATCACTAGCATTTTTGTTGAAGACTGATTTCCAGAAGCATTTGTTTTGAGTAGGAAATGTTCCTACTTGGTAGTGTTATGAAGAAAATAATGGTTAACAACATGGTGAGATCATGGCTGATATTTTTATGATGGGTTTGATATGTGTGAGGCCTTTTGAGGCTTTAATAATTATGTTGATGTGTTTGGAGGTATTTTATCATATTGGTGATGGGATTTTATGCCTTTCTCGACTTGTTCTTATGTCTTGGTGCATGACTGACCTACATGAGTCCATGTTATTAAATTATATGTGTGATGTTATGTTTTTAAGTTTGAATGGTCTAGATCTTGGGTTAATAATAACGTATATTATGATTTTGAGTTTAATCTCATATAAAAGTGCATCTTTGGTTCAATTTTGAACTTGTAAAGAGAGGGGAAAATTGGAGCTAGGTGAGAGAGTGAAGGTGGTTCAAGGGAATTAAGATAGATATCATAAAATGTGTGAATATTTGAAGAGTGGTGAGGAACTATTGTGTAATATTATTGATCCAAATCATCCTAGGTTTGATCTTGTTTGGATAAATATGGTTTGAAGGTGTATGAGTTGAATTACTGATATCCATAAGTTGTGGAAGCAAAAATACTTTATATATCTTCATTTAAATGTGGGGTAGTTAGTTCTAGATCACCTTAGGGTTTATATCCTCCTTATGGATTTAGTGCTTCACAAAATTAGGGGTTGGTGTTCCTTGTAGGGTTAGTGCTTTACTAAACTAGGGACTGGTACTCCTTGTGAAGTTGGTGCTTTACTAGATCTATTTTATTTATGTAATATAAGTAGAATTTCAATGTGTTTTATTCCCCTCAATGTTTTCCCACTTATATCTTATGTTATTATGTACTTTCTATTGTTTTTCTCTTTTGGATAGATGTTTCATATTGGTAAGATCACATTAATGAATGGTTGAATGTTAATGGTGTATGCAAGTTAATCAGAAATTATTTAAAGGTTTAAACGACTTAGTCACCATTTATCAGTCAATTGTGCTTCCAACAGTCTTCTCTTCCAATTCCTCCTTTTCTTATTCAACATAAACCACTTGGGGTTTCTTCCTCACTGGATTCTGCCTCTTCTTTAGGGGACTTGGATGGGGTCTTTGTGACTAATGGAAACCCCTTAGGTGCTTCCGATGTTCTCACACCCTTGATTTATTCTTTATTTTTCCTTTACATTTTATTCCTTTGGCTCCAGTCCATGGAAGTCTCTTCTTTTTGTAAATCTTATTCATATATTTCTTATTCCTTATATCTCTTATTCACAAGGGGGTGTTTCCTCATGCCTTCTCTTAGAAATTCTCACTATTAGCTTCTTCTTTGGAAATTTTGGTAGATGAAGGTGTTGTGCATTGATAAAATTTCCATCCTTGATATTGGACCTAAGATAGATATATACTAAATATGCATTCTTACCCACTATGATAGTTGTGGGGCTCATGTATATGTTAGACTCCATTTTTTATACATATGCTAGATTCGATGGATATACATAAGTCAGGTGCAGTGTATGACAATCTGAATAAAACTATTATTCATTAATGTTAACTTGCATGCATCCTTGATGCAATTCACTGTGGCCTGAAAGTATTTTTCCGTGAAGGAAAATGTCCTTTTACACCATGGGCCCATTTCTTCGTTTCTAAGTATGAATTGACCAAGGAAAAAATGTTAATGCACTATAAACTATTCTTGTCAGTCTAATAATGAAGGTAGCTCTTTGGGTACGTATCATTCATTCTCGAATGCATCACGTAATCTCCTATACCATTTTTCTATGCACATTTTGTGATGGATTTTTATTGCCCCATCATAAGTGAATTCTATAAACCATAATGTGAGAGACTTATTCTCCAAAGGATAGACCCACATCATTTTCTCTGGGCCATTAGGTACCCCTATCTCCTAAAATATAATTAATAGTATAATTACACCACAACTTATCTTTTGTCCTTTACTCACCTAGACTTTTTCCTCTTTGACTATTCCTTCAGAAATATAAAATTCAATATTCTAGAGGGACTTATACACTAATTTATGTGTGACATGCAACCACTTGTTTTTCACCTCAAAAGAGCCTTCAGACATGTCTAATTTACAACTCACAAAGCACAGTGCTACTATGAACATACTAAATTAACTAAGCTATATCAAAAGAAACTAACACCAAGTAGGCTCTAAACAAAGTTAATTTACTAAGGACATCGTGATTAAAGCTTAACGGAAGCTAGCTAAAAAATTCATAACATGAAGGAAATAATCTAATTGCTAACCATTCATACTAAAATTTATGATTACTCTACAACATGAGACTCTTTATATCATGAGTAATCAAATTTATGTGTTTGATTACCAAAGAGAGGGAAGGATCTCACCAAGAATAGGCTACAAGCCCAGACTTGGATCTTTCTTTCTACTCAACAATGGTAAAATGGATGCACAAAATGAATTAGATATTCCAAATAATGAAGAAGGCTATTGATCATGTGTTATATGAGAATAATATCAAAAGTATGGTGCAGGTGTGAAAATATGTAGGTGGATTTTTTTATAGCTTTCCAATTTGGGAGAAAATTGCAAACTAGTTCATGTGGAATAAAGGATAAAGTAGATTTTGAAGAGATAAGCTCAATTAGAAGAATCAATAAGAGATTAATAACTCATGGGAGTTGGAGATGGTTTAATTAATCAACTAGGATTAATTAATAGGACAAAATAAGCTTTTTATGCTATTTGGAAGTGATTTAGGAGGAATTTGATATGATTTGAAGCATTTGAAAGAGGGATTTAGCCAATAAAAGTGTTTATTGATTAAATATATTGTTTAAAAGGCTTAATTAACTCATAATAGAGAATTAATCAATTGGAAGAAGATTATAACTAATGAAGTGTCGTTAATTCACATTCGGGATGGAATAAAGTCTATTTAATTAACGAAGTGTTGTTAATTCTCCAAAATAGAGGGAAACATTAGTTAATTAGCGAGAAATTGCTAATTATAATAGAAATAATAGGAAAGAGGATATTTAGTATAATTTTAGCGATAAAACTGTGTAAGTGGATTTTAGGTTTCTATATTTTTCCGTCTTTGGGGTGGTGTAAGCGATGCCACTTCAAAGATAGTAGAAAAGTACAAAAAAGTAAATTTTGAAGAGAAATTAGTAGAATGAAGGATGCCTCCTCAAGTTTTGATGGGGTGATAGAAGTGGTTGATTGATAAACAAAAATATGAAGGAAATAGATAAAAGAAACAAAGTGGGGGATGAGGGGATAAAAATGATCCCTATTACCCCATGTGTTTTGGAAAAATAATTGATAGTGATAAGACATGATAGTGAAGAATTTTGAAATAGATTTTAAATCCATCTCATTCAATAAAAAAAATTGTTTCATCACTTTACTAATATGATCTACATCAGAGGATCTTATTAAAATATACGCATACAACAAAAGTGTGAAATAACATGAAAAGATATAATACTAACATTTTCTCATTACTAAAATACTAAATCAATGAAATATACATAACATAATGCAATATGAAAAAGTAAACAAGCTAACCTGACAAGGAGACAAGCGCAAACACACATACTCAAACAAAAAATGTTCAAAACAGTTGCACCAATGTTTTTTTAATGAATATTCAGTTCCAAAATGTTTGAGTTAACGAAAAAGGGTTAAAAATGGCACCCAATGCAAGGATACATGTGAGGTGAATAAATGGAGGAAACATGGGTCCTATGAAAAAGAAATCAAGTACTATAAAATAGTACCCAACAACTCGTAATGTCAAAGAGTACAAAGATAGTAAGAAGACTAGCTTTGCTAATGGAGATAGATTAAAATGATCCACGAGTCATTTTTGCAAGAAAAGGAAAGGACCATAGAAATATTCTTTGTAGGAAAAATTTCGATGTTTTAGGAAAATGCATCTGATAAAAGCTTTAACTGTGTGCATGATTTTTATGAATTTTTGAAAAAAAAAAGTACTTTACAAAAAAATTGAAATTTTTTATTTTTACAAAATTTTTGGGATTTTGAAGATTTTACCAATGTGTTTGAATTTTCTAGGATTTTATGAATTTTTAGGGTTTTTGGAATGTTTTCCAAAGCTATGTGTAAGAAAATGAATAAACATAGATTTCACCAACAATATATGGGATGTGCAAGGGTAGAATGCCATGCGTATGTGCAAGAATTGATGATGTAAAGTTTCCCCCAGGGTTGTATGGGAGTGTTTAAAGGAAAACTCTTTGCATGTAGAATTAGGATCAACTGGCTCAAGGCTAAGAGGGATAGGCTCAAAAGTATCTTAGACACATGCAAAGACTAGACTAGGATAAAGCCATTGTAATCCTAGATATGAGATGCTTGTGAACAAATGACCCTCCAATGGTGTTGGAAACTGACTTTTACTAAAGGAATTGTCCAAAGTGCCACAATTGTGTGGTTTTCACACTTGTATGCATTGATTTCTCTTTACTTTTTCTAACTTTATATATTTTTTCTAATATTTTAGGGACCCTATAGTTAAACATAGAAACACTTGAGATGCACGACATTCATGGGTTCCCTAAGTTCATCACCATCAGATTCAGTAAGATTATATGCACTTGAACCAAATTTAGTGACCACAACATATGACCCTAACCAGTTAGGCTGAAACTTACCTTTCTTTTCATGATCCATTGTGGTATTGAACTGATTTTCCTTTAGAGCAAGGTCTCCTTCCTAAAATTGGTGAGGTATAATTTTTTTTTTATAAACTTGACGGACGTGATTATGATACAATTTGAGGTGATCAAGGATGTAGAGGTTCTTCTCATCTAGTAGTTCTATCTCTTTTAGCCAAACCACTATGTATTCCTCCTCTTTATCTAAGTAATCTCTTAGCTCTATGCTCAAATAGGGGAGCTCAATCTCAAGGGGTGTAGATGGATGTTCTGTAATCCGAGAGGGTAGGAAGAATTTTTAAATTCTAATTACGACCAATTATATTCACCATATTATCCATAATATGAACAAGGGTTTTATTTGAGGCTTCAACATGTCCATTACCTTAAGGGTAATAGGAGGTTGAATACTTGAATTGGATTTGAAAGCGTTGACACAACACCTTCACAGTTTTGTTCTGAATGATTTACCATAGTCAGTTGCAATGGTATATGGGATGTCATACCAAAAAATAATATGGTTCATTATGAATTTCGATATTTATGCACCAGGGACATAGGTGAGAGGAAAAAAATCTACCCACTTTATGAAGTACTCAGTGGGATTAATAATGAACATATGGCCATCAGAGGATGTAGGTTTAAGATTACCAATCACCCACTTTGAAAAATGCCATGATGTGGTAACATGTTGTAATGATTGTGTTAAGGAATGGATTAGGTTTCCATATTTATGACATAACAAACATTTATGTACTTACTTGCAACAATCAGTCTCCATGGCAGGCTAATAATAGCCCACGCTTAGTATATTTTTATCCATGACTATCCTACTTATATGGGATCTACAAATGCCTTTGTGCACCTCCTTAATTGCTAAGATAGACTCTTTTGAGTTAAGACAATGTAGAATATTCTTGTTATAGCCTCTACGGTAGAGATTTTCCCTAAGTAAGGTGTAGTGGTCCATGCATAGGATAAGGTTTCATTTCTCATAATGAGAAATGTCCAGAGGGAACGTTCCATCATGAAGGTAATTGTAAATTTCAAGGTAATAAGGGGAATGGGGACCAATAACTTCACATACAAAACATGACTCCCACATGTCATATGTTGGTGTAGTTGAGTTCTCAAAAATGAAAGGAATATCATTATTCCCATGTGGGATGCATAGAAAATAACCAAATGTAGTCATAGAATTTAATACATGAATATTTCTTCTAGCGATCTACTCGAATGTGATCTGTATAAAGAATTATTTGAATGAATCCACTAGTTTTTTGTAAGGAATGATAATATATCCCTTGACCTTATATTCATCGGTAACTTATTTGATGATTAACATGGAATCACCAATTATATTGATCTTCTTGATATCCTAGTGTATAGATATTTTCATCCCAACAATGAGAGCTTCATAATCTAGTCTATTGTGGGTACATGGGAAACCAAGTCTAAAATCTTGTGGAATTAGGTCTCCTGATGGAGTAATGAGAAAAAATCCTACTCCTGAATCGTGGAAAGTAAATGATTTTTCAAAATACATCTACCATGTAATGGACTCCTCAAGGTACATAGTAGAATCATATGGAAGTTTCAGACTTAATGGTTTAGTACCTCACAAAGGGGATTCAACTAGTTAATCCTCTAGCACCAGCCCTTTAAGTGATTTATGATAGATGTAATCAACATCGAACTCACTAAGTAGGATGATCTAATTGTCCATCCTATTTGTATGTGTCATTTTTGATCACAAGTATTTAAATGGGTCAAATTTTGATATGAGATTGGTCTTATTATTAAGAAAACAACAATGAAGTTTTTGAAAATAAAAAATGGAGGCCAAGCAATCCTTCTGAATCTACAGGTAGTTGATCTCATAAGAAATCAATGTACGATAAGGTATTAAACAACTTTTTATTTCTTCTCTATATCATATTGGGCCAGAAATGCACTAATTGAAAATTGAGTAGCAGAAATGTATAGTAGCATTGGTTTACATGTGGTAGGCAGCATTATAATAGGTGTGGATAGATATTATTTAAGTAAAGAAAATTCTTGTTTTTGTTTTAGACCCCAATGAAAGTAAACATATTTATTCAGAATATGTGTAAATGAATGACACTTGTCTGTGAGATGGGAGATGAATCATCTAATTTCTTGAATCTTCCCTTATAAGTTATGTAGTTGTCTGATATTCTTAGGAGGATGAATTTATGTTATAGTCGATACCTTTGTAGGGTCTACATCAATTCCTCTTCATGATACAATGAATCCTAGAAATTTTGTTGATAACACACAAAAGACACTTATTTGGGTCGAGTCAAAATTTATAATCTCTAAGATGTTGAAATATATGTTGTAAGATAGTATGATGATCTTATCCAGTCCTGTATTTACCCAATATTTCATCCACATAGTCTTCCATTATGTCATTGAGCATATAATGAAAGATGAAAGTCATAGCCCATTGATATGTTGCACCTGCATCCTTGAGGCCAAATATCATGACTTGATAGCATAATTTCCCTTATGGGGTTGTAAAAGTTATCTTTCGTTGATCTTCCTTAGAAATTTTAATCTAATTATAACTTGAAATTCCATCCATGAGTGATAACATTTCATAACAATTTGTTGCTTCGAAAATCATGTCAATGTTGGGAAGAGGAAATTCATCCTTAGGACAAGCTTTATTTATATCTTTGAAATTTGTATAGATTCTAATTTGGATGGGTTTTTTCTGTACAGGGAATATGTTTGAAATATACTCTGAATAATAAATAGGCCTGATGAATCCTACTGCCAATAATTTATCCATCTCTTCTTTTACCATTAAGGTGACATGAGGATGCATATTCCTGAGCTTATATTTTATAGGATTTTCCTCTTCATGCACAACAAGGTTATGCACTACTAATGTCAGATCTAACCCTAACATTTCTGTATAGGACCAAGAAAAGATATATTAAAATTCACGCACAAGTAGTATAAAGGTCTTTTGTTCTTGGGCTGAGAGAGAAGCTCCCAACTTGAACATTCTAGGTATTTCCATTATACCAATGTTTACATCTATAGTCTCCTCCACAAGTAACTTGGATTCTTCCTCGATGTGTGTAGGATCAGGGGGGATTGATATATTCTTCTTATAAGGGAATTTCAATGAGATTTTCACCTTTAACATGGTCACTTTCTGTGTCTAGTGATTTTTTTATTTTTTCGTCTGTAAGTGCCTCAAAGAGGTTTTCTATATAGGACTTGGAATTTTTATTTTTACAAGGATTCTCTTAAGATATATTTCCCTTATTTGTCTTTTTATTTTGTTGACCATGAATTTCATCTTTCTCCCTAAAGTACACACATGCATCAAGATTAATGGATACCCCCTTCTTATGATCATGAACAATAATGTCTTCACGGAGACCCATAAACCCACCAATTTTTTTTGATCTCAAAGAAGCTGATTGGTACATATTGTTTTTTGTCCCAATGGACAAGGGAAGGATAAAAAAATATTTAACTCAGGAATGACAAGGGATATGGTTAGTATAACCATTTCAAAAAATAAGTTCGTAGAGGAGAGATATTTGTATAGAATACAATGGGAATCGGTGCCACTTTCATAATCAAATGAACTATAATCAAGTTCAAAAGAGGTTGCTTTAACCTCTTGAGGATTGGACCCATATGGTCTGATACCAATAACGTATTTACAAACCTTGGGATGTGGTATCGTAATAGCTTCTTGCATATCTTGTTCATTTATTCTATAGCCATATCCTTTGTATCCCATAGCATACATCATTTTATTTGTGATAACATATGTGGTTGGTTAATAGTATGGATCCATTTCATCATCTGAATGTTGGGATACAATATTATCAAGAAGCTTCTCATTTGCTAAAACACCACCAAGAGTAAAAGTGTTGATGTTACAATGCTCCCGGGATTGTTGATATTTATAACTAGGCCCTCCCCATGTCTTGGGTAATAGGGGAATTTTGGAAACTAAAAGGGTTGTTTGGAGATCATATTCTCTACAACCATTTGCAACAACTTTCATCTCCCATGAAGAAAAGGGATATTCTGATGTAGAAGCACCATTATCATTAGAATATAAGGTATCCAAATCAAATCATTAGGAGATATCATTCGATTGAATTGGAACATCCATCTTTGTAGAAGGGAATTCATAAGTGGTGGGAAAATAGCCCGACAATGCTATATAATTAGCAAAGGGTTGAGTATCCCCCTGAATAGTGATGGTTTTTCCTTCATGATATTACTTCAAACACTGATGATATGTAGAAGGTACATAATGCATGGTGTGAATCCATGGGTGACCAAGTAGTATGTTGTAAGGAAGCTTCAAGTCTAAAACATGGAACCTAATATCATGATTAGTAGGCCCTAATCCTAATGAGAAAGTGATCATATTGGTTGATTTTCATTCTTCATTGTCATATGCCTTGATTCTAATGACCTTAGTTTCTAGATCAGCCTCATTGTGACCTTTGTTTTGAACCAGTTTCAAAATACAAATGTTCAAACCCAATCCACCATCCATAAGCACCCTTTTTATCTTCTTATGATTGATAGTGACATTAATGTGTAAGGGTAAGTTATGGATAGGATCTTCTTTAGGAATCTCTTCATGTGTAAAGGTTATGTGTTCCATTAGAAAAATCTACATGACCATGGCTTGAAAGCATGTAGGGTAAATATCAACTGACACTCCTGACCCCTAAAATGTTTTATAAAGGATGTCCTTGTTAAAATTGGAGATTTTGAGAACATCTAAGATCGAAATCCTAGTAGTATTTTTCTCAAGTTTCTCTATAACATCATAATGAATTTCCTGAGGGGTAGATGGAGAAGGTTATGAGATATCAAGGAGATAAAATCACATTTCCATAGTGCAATCCTTAATTTTAATATTAATTTTGTTGATATGATCAAAAGGTAGGTTAACACAAAAAATAAGGGCATCAAAAGGATTATTCATTTACGCAACATCATTGGAATTTTTTGTTTTGGACGATTGTTCTTCATCCAACTTTTCCTTTCCTTTGTTATTCTTGGGGAAAGGTTCTTTGTAAATTGCCAAGTTTACATTGGTATATTTAGTAGGGGAAGAGGAATCCATTTCCACCAGGCATGCCAAATGTGAACATACTAAATTAAATAAGCTATATCAAAAGAAACTAACATCAAGTAACATTTAAACAAAGTTAATTTACTAAGTACATCATGATTAAAGCTTAATGGAAGCTAGCTAATAAATGCAAGAACATGAAGGAAATCATATAATTTCTAACCATTCCTACTAAAATGTGTGATTACTCTACAACATGAGCCTCTTTAGGTCATGAGTAATAAAATTTGTGTGTTTGATTACCAAAGAGAGGGAAGGATTTCACAAATAAATGGCTATAAGGCCAGTATTGGATCTTCCTTTCTACTCAAAAATGGTAGAATGGATGCACAAAATTAATTAGATATTTCAAATAATGGAGAAGGCTATTGATCGTATGTCTTATATGAGAATAATAGAAAAATTAGTGTGTAGGTGTGAAATAATGTAGGAGGGTCCTTTATATAGCTTTCCAATTTGCGAGAATCTTAAAAACTAGGGTATGTGCGATAAAGGATAAAGTGGATTAGAAGAGATAAGCTTGATTAGAATAATTAATAAGTGATTTGCAACCCTAGGGAGTTCGAGATGGTTTAATTAATCAACTAGGATTAATTAATAGGATTGAATAAGATTTTTGAGGATATTCAAAAGTGATTTAGGAGGAATTTGATATGATTTGAAGCATTTAAAAGAAGGATTTATCCAGTAAAATGGTTTATTAATTAAATACATTGTTATAAAGTATTAATTAACTTATAATAGTTAATTAGTCAATTGGAAGAGGATTATAACTAAAGAAGTGTCATTAATTGGCATCTTGTTAGTTAGTTAGTTAGTTAAGTGTTTTTGATTGACCAAAATAGAGGGAAACATTAGTTAAATAGGGGAAAATCACTAATTATAATACAAATTATAGGAAAGAGGATAGTTAGTACAATTTTAGAAATAAAATTATGTAAGAGGATTTTACGTGTGTACAACTACCCTTGTGCTTTGATCGGTTATACTTATGATTGCAAATGGGATCTTACCTCATTAATAGTTGAGTGCTATAGTTGTGAATTCCACTATTTCATCATCTTCCCAATCCAACCAAATCTCATCTCCAATACTACACAACCCAATCACCTTCACAATCAATTATGTAGTTATGCAAATTTATCTCTTTGAAAAATAAAAGAAATCATCGTTCACCCTAGACATTAACCATTGGTATAGGCATTCAGGTTTCCCAAATTATAGTAGCTCATACAATTGCAAAAATCCTACAATCTTTATGTCCTTCTTGAATTTTTCATCAATAACAAGTTGCCCTTCGATCATCCTCTAGGTCATTTATTTCATGATATATTTCCTTATTTATCTTTCATGGGCCTCTGTATGATGATTATAATCAATTATTTTGAATTAATCAAAAGCGACACCCACAGCTACCCTATGACCACTTCTAGTGGATAATTCTTTTCAAAATACTAGTCTTTAGGTAATTCCTTTGTATTCTTGTTCTTGGGTGAATTCTTAACTGTAAGATCCCTCATTGGTGAAATTGTTTAAATTTCAAATGCTCAACCCTCAAATTTTCAAAAAATAAGTACCATAGGTGCTAAGTGAACTTACTTGCTCAAATCATGTGCCCTAGTGCCAAGTGTCTAAGCTTATACTTAACTCTTACACTTACTTGCCTCTAATTCATGCCCTAGATTGGTAAATTCAAAATATTTGAACCTTATCTCTTCATCCATGCTTCCACACCTTCTCTCCTAGCTTCTACTTCTGGTGAAGGATCTCTCAAACTCAAGTTCGTGTGCACTTACTCTTCTTTGGTTTACACATAGATTCTCTAGTTTGTTTTAAAAACTAGCTCTTTGCACTTAATCACAATTTTAGTGTTCAATCACACAAGTTCATCAAATGTAAGGTAAGAATGAATTTTATCTCACACTATTTATAGAATTCCCAATTTTATCCACATTTATTTCTCCTCACCTAATATTTTTTTTGCTTTAAAATCACTTTTTTCTTTTTCTCACAATTTTCTCTTCCACAAGAAGCATTCGTAACCTTCAGTTGTGCTACTACTTCCCAATATGTACTCCCTCTTACATGCACCTCCCTACACCACACCTAATATTCCTATGTGCCACTTTCCAAGTAGTTTAACTTACTACTGCCTCCTTCGCATTACACTACATGGCTTTCCATTCATGTGGCTTCAAATATTAGCATTTACATTCCCTTTAAACACTAGCATCTTAACAACCTTTACATTGTATCCAACTTTTCATAGCACCATATTACGCACACCAATATCTTTTTCCATCATGCATTATTCTATCACACTGTCACGTACACTCTTAAAATATCCCTAGGAAGTATCATCATCACATTTTATCTTTCACGCAATTACATCTACTTCCCCCCCACACTAAAAGTATGTGTAGTCCTCTACACATAATTCTAACATAGACTAATTAGCACTTGATCACCAATGCACGTATACAAAAAAAAAGAAAAAACAAAACACAAAGGGAAATCTAATATAAGTGGTAATACTGCCTTATAAAAAAAATGTTATTTATAGTAGGGCTTCAACCTACTCTCATTGAAGTAACTAGGAAACATAGTTCCATCTGATTCCTGTAATTGACATGTGCCTAATTCCAATATCTTAGTTATTACAAATGGTCCCAGCCAATTCACTTTCAATTTTCCAGGATGACACACGAACTTGATTTCATATAGGAGCAACATCTTCCCTGTTGTAAAGGAATTATTCTTAATATTCCTATAATGCCAAGCCTTCTATCTAGATTTATTTTTGTTCTAATTTCATCTTGCAATGACACGCCTCTCATCTAGTTGCATTAGTTTACCAATAATCTCTTTAACCACTTTTTCATCATCAAATCCTCCTTCACACACAATATGTAGGGAGCATAAATTTAATTCTATGGCTAACAATACCTCTGTGTCAAAAACCAACTGAAATGATGTGGCCTTATTCAACCTCTTGCAAGTTTTCTTATATGCCCATAACACTGTTGATAGCTTATCATCCCAATTTTCCTTCCAACATCAAATAATTTTGTTAATAAATATCCCAAAATCATATTGAAATCTTCTACAGTTCCATAATATTGTGGGTGATAAGGTGTAGTCTTATGATGTGCTTACATAAACTATGATAGTAGGATTCTAATAGTCTCATTCATAAAATGAGTTCCTCTATCACTCGTAAGGCTCAATGGACATCCACACCTACTCATGATGTTTTCCCATAGAAATCTAGCTGATGTTGCTATAATATAATCCTTGGTAAGTGCAACCTATGCACACCTTGTTAAGTAATTTTTTTATATAATGATATAGCATGTGTTTTTCCTACGCGTAGATGGTGCAATGTGTTGACATATTGTTGCGTAGGTATTTTCATTAATGAAAAACATCATTAATGAAAAATTGGATGATGGTGTATGATCAGATGATGTTCAAAATGATGATGATATTAATATATGTTTATGTTCTTGGTTGCATATGTTAATTAAGTGAGGATGGCTTGTTCAAGAAAGCCTATTCTGGTGACCTAGCTAGCCTAGGAGATGGTACATGGTGTTTGGAACTTCTTGGTGACTTGAGAATAATTTTTTCATGTTAGATAACATGATTGGATAATTCTTGAGAATGCATATGACCTTCAATATCTAGATATAGGTTGGTGACTATGTTTTAGGTGCTTATTTGGAGCAGGTATGGTTGTTAGATAACATGAGATTCAGTTATGGATATATATATTCTCATGGATTCATGTATGCAGATGTATCATGATGTATCAGGTATGTTTGGGCCATTTTGAGTGCTTTCATGATGAGTTATAATGTTCTTTCAGTTGATATTATCTTACATAGTGTAAAACCTTAAGGGATAGCTATGCAAGTATCAGTGGATGGAAATATTTAGAGGCTCATATGAAATTATAATGATTAGATATTTTTTTATGGTGTGTCCTTGTGCTGTGGGAAAAATTTCAGGTTTCCACGATGTGAATGTTGCAAGATATGATGTTTTTGGTGAAACAGGGTTAAGATCAAGTGCATTTCCAAATCAAATTATAAATTTTGACGCTCACCCTAAATTGTGTGATTTTCATTGGAAATTTTGGCTTTCAAGTATCTTTCTACATAAATTTTATAATTTTTTAAAAAAATAATGAGATCATTTCATCGTCATATTTTTATGAAGGAATGTTCAAAAGGTCAACAATTTGTTATGAGTTTGAAAGAGGTTTGTGAGATTTTCTTCCTAGTTTGCTAGAATTGATTCTTAGTGCATGTATGATGATTTTAAAAAGTATAGGAATATTCCATATTTATATAAATGTATGATAGAGTATGTGATGATATGTGGGCCCCACCTGAATTCGCTACTTTATGAAGATTTGCAGTTTAATGAGAAGTTATCAAAATAAGGTAATTTTTAAATTAACATTACTTTTAGCCATGGATTTTTTAATAGATTTACATGATTTTTTTAGGTCATGGTGATGCATAAAAATTGAAAAGTGTGCCCTATTGAGGTTGACTAGCCAAAGGGTAGTTTTGAGGTAGTTAAAAGTAGTCTTGAGTAAAATGGACATAACACGAGCTACAAGTGGAGTTATGAGGTGATTCAAGTTATGTTTGAAACATAATTCAGACAAATTTCTAGTGATATAATTTTTTAATTAAATATTATGAGTTTTTTAGGGTTTTGGTTTCAGTTTTTGGACAATTATATTTTTGGATATCCAGGATAGAGCTTATTTTGTTGAATAATTGAGTTGGTTAAAGAAAGATATGGATTGGGTGATGCTTTATATCACCTATAATGTGAAAAGGGGTTAATTGGGAATATAAGTAATGAATTTTTAGGTCTTAAAAGTTTCATTAATAGTGTTAACCATTTGCTTTGTGAAACCTACGTTTTGGGCAGCATGATTTCAATGAAGGAAAACGTTGATGTAGTTTGAACCAGTGATTGTTTAAAGAATTATAACTTTATTATAAGTTTTATAAAAGTTATTACATTTAAATTTATTGGTCACATTCCATATTTTAGAATATTTTGTGTGATCTTAATTCCTAAAGGTTAAGATAGGTTCTTGAAGAATGTTGGAAACATGTGTTTTGAGAAGGATAAGAAGAAGTGGTCCCATTTAATGACATGTTTTAATTAGTTGATGATAATTGAGACCATGAATGATGTTTAAATTTTATTCTAAATATGTGTGATTAATTTTAGATGATAAATAAACATATTTTTAGTACTAGGAGATTTTTGGCATTCTAATGCATGAGTTTTGAGGATTTTCGGTGTATGTAATAACAGTTTTCTCTAGGAAGACCCATATAGATCACTTGTAGATGTTATTAAAATTATATAGGATGTTTATTTTATTTTATTTTTTCATGAAAAAGGAGATAAAAAATTTTGTTTCAATTTCAATTAAGAAGGAGCTTATAAAAACATAGTTTTGGGTGCTTTTGTGAGCTAGTTGAGTGCATGTGGTGTATGCAAGAAGTGTGACCTAGGTGAGATATTTTAGCAGGTGTTGAAGCATGAATTCAGATCAGATAAAGTGTGGGAAATTTTTAATATTGATCAAAATCATGTGTGCAATATTTTGAATACTTGAGAAGTGAAAAAAGAGCTAGATTGTGCAAGTTTGAATACCTAGGGTTTGAATGAGTATTTGAAGAAGTGAAAGCTAAATCATTGGTCTATATCAGTTGAAGAATAAATATTTCAAAGATCATAATTTCATAATGTGTTTTACTAGGTGATTTATCTTCATGGGGGTTTGTAGTGTCCTTGTGGAGTTGGTGCTTCACAAAAATAGGGGTTGATGTTCATTATAGGGTTGTATCTCTCCTAAACTAGGGGTTGGTTCTCCTTGTGGGGTTGGTGCCTCGATAAATTTAAAAAATATCAATATAAATAGTGTGTTGTAGTGGGTTTTCTTCCCCTTGATATTTTCCCACGTATATCTTGTGTCTTGTTTTTTTATCTTACTTATGGTTTCTTGCATATGTGATATATGATTGTGTGCACACATTAATGGATGGTTACATGATTTTAATTTTTGAATAAGAAATATGAAATATGATTTGAAATTTTATAAGGACTGATTCATCCCCCTCTCATTCCATTTTACTTCCAATAATTGATATCATAGTGAGTCATTTTGGAGAATTTTGACATCTTGCAAGGAAATCCTTGAAGCAAAAATTGGCAAGAAGTACAATTATTAGAAAATCACCAGTATTTGATGGTGTGAATTACTATTTTTGTAGCTTGAGGATAAAAACATATATCATGGATTTATGGTTTGATTTTTGGGATAATGTGGAGCATTTCTATACTCCTCTTATCACTACTCAAACTACTGAATTAGAAAATAAGGCATGTACTAATGACTCAAAGTATTTTAGTGCCATCATAAGTGGAATAGGTGAATCTGAGATGGGAAAACTAATGCACTACAAATCAGTAAAAGGAGCATCGGATAAGCTACAAGCTTTATATGAAGGTGAATAAAAGGTAATAATTTTTAAGCTTCAAAATTTTATAAATTAGTTTCAGTCTCTCAAAATGAGTGAAGAAGAATCCACTTCTACCTATCTTCTTAGAGTTTACAAAGTTGCCAATAGTATGAAAGGGTTGGGTGAAGATGTGAAAGAAGAACATATTTTTCAAAAGGTCTTAAGGTCACTAACTCCAAATTTTGATTCCAAAGTTTCTTCCATAGAAGAAGCCAAGGATTTGACTTGGCTGAAGATGGATGATCTATATGGTACCTTAATTACATATGAAATGAGAATAGGTGATTTCAAACCATCTAGGAAAGATAAATTTTAAAATGGAGAAGATGAAAATGGATAAGAAGGTCAAAGTTGATGATGCCACTCATGAGCTAGAATATGAAGAAATTTTTTCCATGGTTGCTAGAAAGGTGATAGTTGGAAATGGTAAGTACAAGGGTAAACTTCCTTTCAAATGATTTATTACTTGTAAAATAGGCCACGTTTCTTGTAAATTTCCTCATAGACATGATACAAAAAGAAATAATGATCATGAAATTTATCATGAGAATAAAAATTAGAATTATGAAAAAAGAAGAAATATTTCAAAAAGGGTGATTTCAAGAAGAAGGGTAAGAAGAGTTTTCTTATCAAGGAATAGGTCTATTCCTCTTAAGAAAGTAGTGATGTTGATAGATTTGATTATGAGATTGACTCAGATCACAAATATTTAGGGGATTAGTTTTTTTCATGAAAAAGGAATCCATGAGATCCTCCAATGAAGGTTCTACTTTGTGGGGAGATATTACACTTGATTCTTACAAGGAAAATGAATGAGATGATGATATTTTAAGGCTTGAATTGGCATATGTTAAATCAGAACTAGAACATGTTGCAAATAAAAATAAGAAACTAACTTCATAGGTGAAGGAGTATGAGGAAAAGATACACAAAATTAAGGGGAAATATTGGGCCATTACTAGAAAACTTGATGAAATTGTGAGAAAGATTGAAATTCAAATGAGTAACATGACTCTTAGTTTGTAATAAAAGGAGGAATATGTGATCATCCTCAATAAATAACTCTTAGATGTTGCAAGTAAGATGAAATCATTTCAGAAATTTGAAGAGAGTAATAAGGTTCTTGATGATCTCTTGAGAAATCATAAAGTTGTAGGTGACAAGGCTCGTTTAGGATTAAAATATGAATTCAAGGACAATAAGGTAAAGAAATAATACCTTATTTTATGCAAATAAATAAGATAACCAAGCACAAAATTTAAATAAGGAAATCTACAACAAATACAATGAGAAGACCACGCCAATTATGCAACCTAATGCCTCAAGGTATGAAATATATTTTAATGGTTATTGTTATACATGCAATGGATTTGGTCATAGGGATAAGGAGTGTAAAAATAATTCTAGATATTATTATCCATGGAGAGACAATAGAAACGAACATGGTAGTAGTGTTATATTCTACAAGTGTAATAGGGTAGGCCATTTTTCTAGTGTTTGCTTGAATGCTACATATAATCATATTGATGACTTCAAGAAGAAAATTACAGTGGTGTGTCATAGTTGTAATAATTTTTTTCATGCTGCAAGGAACTATTATCGAGGTTACTCAAGTCAAAAAAGAGTATTCAAGGTCCTAGAGAGTAAGGAAGTGGAGTTCAAATACCTATAATGTATGATAGTGGTCAAAGAAGAATGTTGGAATCTAGAAGATACCTTGGTGGCTCATCAAGAACTAGTAATGATGGATTGAAAGGTAAAACATAGAGTTCAAATCAAAGGAAATATGATGATGGAGTTCTCCAGGTACCTAAGAGGGGTTAGGACCTCTTTAAGATCTTATTTTATGTCTTCATGGTGTTCATATATCTCCACTATGCTTATTGGAGTTATATTAGTTAAAATGAAGCATCAGAGTGAGGGGGATTTGTTTTGTTATTATATGATTCTCCTCTTGATTGATCATGTATGCCACTTCATGTTCCTATGTATGGTAATATGAGTTCATTTTGTCGTTCATGTGATATTTGTTTTTGTCTCAGTGTCTCATATGGGGTATGGCTATGTTTGTAAGCTTGAAATTACATTTTCATGATTTATTGTCATTCTAAGTTGAATCAATATGGTCAAGAGTATCGTTGTTATGTATTATGAAATTTTTAGTACTATGGAAGTCATAAAGTGAGTACACTTTCTCTCTTTGTGTAAGCTCAATAGTGTTGAATGAGTCTTTTGATAATGATGCCTTATGATGTCAATTATGGGTCATGTGATGTATTTGAGTGTGTCATGAGTTGGAGAGGAAAGTATCAAGTATGTATATGATTCCATGATGAGGCTGATGCTATGTATGTGTCAATTTTTTTTAAAAGAAATCAAGGGTGTTAGTATGTTCATTCTCCACAAATAGTATGTTATGGTCATAATGATTAGTATGGGAATGTCCATTGGTTTTTGAATCATTATATCTTGTGCTATAAGTCTTTAAGGGTGAAAATGGTTTAGGTAAGTGTTATTGGAGATCCTCTTGTGACATCAGGTATGAGAAATTGATCAATTAGTATGAAGTGGAAGTTCTGTGCAGAGTTCTTAAGGGTTTATGAGGTAAAACCAAGGAGAATCTTGGTAAGTTGATGGTATTATTTGTCTTGTAATCATGTCAAATGGTACTCATGGAGATAGAATTTTTATCTACAGTGTTAATGGTCTAGGTTGAGATCATGAGAGAATTTTTTTGCATTTTGGTGGTCTCTCTTCCTTGACTAGTTTATCATAGCATTTTGATCGAAGTATGAAGAGAAAGATGCATTTGGAGGTGAAATTGGTAGAGTAAAGTGATAAAAACTTGTAGAAATCATCTAGACAAATTTATCTATAGTATTCAAAAGGTTTAATTCCTTAATTTTTTTTAGTTTCTTGGGATTCCCTAGCATAGTTTAGGTTGATTGTTTTGGCACTAAAAATAACTAATTTGGGGTGAGTATTTTGTGAGTTGGGAGTGTCCTCTATGGAGTGAGATTTCAATATTTATGATAGAGATTATATGGTAAAATGTGTCCTCACATTAGGTAACCTTTATCTATGAATGTTTTATAGATAAAAATATTAGTGATCCTCATTGTTGCATATGATAGTAAACTATCTGTAAGCATTTGATGATATAAAGAAGGTATTGTGAGATTTTAATGAATTACCTAAGCTTATTGGGCTTTTGGAATGATATGAGATCCTTGAGTAAGTGAAATTTGATGTTGCAAGAAGAAATTATGTGATAATTTACAATTCATTTACTCTTGGAGCATTAAGTAAGCCTTATCCTACTATAGGCCTAGAAGTAATCTCGAAGTGCTCAAAATCTTTCCAATAGTTGTGCATGAGTCTAATTGATTCAAGATTATGTTATGAGGGAGAATAAATTGATCTTCATATGTTATCTAAAAGATATGATCAATAAAGGTAAAGTGATGCTTTGTGATTAATGTTGAGCCTCTACAGTGCAAAATTTCCACCTACAAGATTAAAGTATATATGAGAGGAAAAGCATGCAAATTTCTACATATATGAGAGTATAAATAAGTCTTTGAATTTATGTAGTTTCACTTGAAGGTGTGTTATAGGAATAACATGGTGTTTGAAGTCCAAAATTGCTAGGAAGTTTGATAAAGAGCTTAGTGAGAAAAAAATGTAGTATGTCAAGCTACAGGTGAAGAATTTGGGTGAAGGGAAGAGTATGAAGGTATTCACATATAAAATTGTGTGTGATGAGTCTATTTTGAAATGGTAAAATTCTCTCTTACTTTATCTTAAGATGATTAATAAGAGGAAGGTTAGAGTTGGCTTGATTTATGAAGAATTTGCTTGATATAGAAATTCCAGTGCTACAGTAGATGAAAAAGATGCTTTCTCAGGTGAAAAAGAGTATATCAAGCCTATTTATGGCATGATTGGATGAATCTTGTGTACTATAAGAGGTATATAAGATTATTTCATCCAAAATATCAAATTTTTTAATCTAGTGGATTGTGGTTTGACTCAAAATGGTTTATGTTGCTCTAAAGTTGTTACCTACAGGCCTGTAGGTGTTGATCAATGCTTAAAATGTTGACTTGGTATATAATGAGTCCTAATAACAAGGGATGTACCTATGTTTATTTCTTCAAGGGACTAAAATTGGGTTTATGTGCTAGAAGGATATGAATCTTCACAAATTTGAAGCTAGAAATGGAGTTAAGATTGATATTTGATGGTTATTAGTGTTCAATTGGTGTAAAACGGTGCCTCTACAGTTGAGTATAATATGCATGGTCCCATCGTGATAAGGGGAGCATGAATGTATTCTTCAAGAAGATGGAATTGGTGTTATAAAGGCATTAAAGGTATGTGGCAGATATTTCTCCTCATAGATAAGTATGTTAAAATTAAAAATGCACTATCTCTGTCAAATATGAATGTTAAGCACTGAGAAGATGGTTTAGGGCATGACCAAAGTGACTAAGGTGATTTATAGCAAAGTAACCAAGGTAAGTTGTATAATTCTATAGTTTTGTACTAGTGATGGTTGTATTAATTCCATGGGATTTTTTATTTTCATGGTCAAGGTGTGAATGATGTTCTAGGACATGTCAAAGTTGGATCTAAAACTATTGAATAGTTACTTCAGGGATATCAGTCCTAGTGTGATATGGAGAACAAGAAATTGTAGTGAAAATATAGATCTATGTATAAACAAGATAGTATAATCTTATGAATGAAGGAAATAAGGTGGTTTCAGATCTTGTGTATCATTGTTGGCATGTTTATGGAGAGTTTTCTTCAGGTACAGGACTGTTATAGTGGTCTCATAAAGGCAAAACCAAGGCTTGAGGTGAGAAATAATAGTATTTGCATTCCTAGAGGTAAATGATGGTGTAAATAATCCAAGATGGAGTTATTATGATGCTTTATTATTGATTATTTGAAATATTATATGGTGTATATGCTTTTCCTAGGGGGATTGTTGTGTGTACATGCTTGAAAAGAGGCTAAAAATTAGGATTTGAGTGGAATTTCAAGTTTTGAGCTTATTTAAGACATTTGGTTGATGTTTCTAACCAAGGGGTGATACTATGAAGTTCAGAAATGTGAATATCATGTAGGTACATTTATCCTTTGTCAATGTTAAAAGGGGGAGATGTTTAAGTTGTTTTTCATCAATGACAAAGGGGGAGATTATTTCCATGTTGTTGCATAGGTGTTATCATTAATGAAAAAATTCATTAATGAATTTTTTTATGATGGTGTAGGGTCAGATGATTTTTATAATGATGATGATATGAAGATATAGGTATGTTCATGGTTTCACATGTCGATTCAGTGAGGATGGCTTGTTTTAGCAAGCCTATTCAGGTGACCTAACTAGCCTAGGAGATGTTGCATGGTTTTTGGAGCTTCTTCGTGACTTGAGAAGCATGTTGACACGTTAGAAATAATTTTTGTAGAATTTTTGGGAACTCATATGAGCTTTAGGATGTAGATATAGGTTGGTGACTATGTTTAAAGGTGCTTATTTAGAGTAGGAATAGATGTTAGAAAGCATGAGATCGAGTTATGGAGCTATATATGATCATGGATGCATGTAGGAAGTAGTATCATGATGTATCAGGTATGTTTGGACCATTTTGTGTGTTTTTATGATGAGTTATATTGTTCTTTCAGTTGATCCTAGCTTCCATAGTGTAAAACCCTAAGGAGTAGCTATACAAGTCTAGGTGGATGGAAATATTGAGAGGTTCCTATGAAATTATGATGGTTTTATATGTTTATATGGTGTGTCCTTGTGCTGTGGGGAAATTTTTAGGTTTCCATGATGTGAATTTTGTAAGATATGAGGCTTTTAGTGAATCAATGTTAAGAACAGGTGCATCCCTAGCTCGAATTGGAACTTCTAATCATCACCCTAAATTATGTGATTTTCATGGGATTTAGTGGCTTTCAAGTATGTTTAAAAATTAATTTTATAAGTTTTGACAACAATAATGAGGTCATTTCATTATAACAATTTTATGAATGAATGTTAAGAAGGTAAACAACTTGTTATGAGTTTGAAACCCTAGCTTGAAAGCGGTTTGTGAGATTTAATTCCTAAGTGGAAAAAATTTCTTCCTAGTGCATGAATTATTAATGTAACAACTATATGACTCTTCCATATTTCAAGAAATTTATGATAGAGCAGTTGGTGATATGTGGGCCCTACCTAAATTTGCTAGTTTTTGAATAGTTACAATTTAAGGAGAATTTTTACAAATGAGGTAAAGTTTAAATTAAAATTGATTATATCCATGGAGTTCTTATAGATTTATATTAATGTTTTATTTTATGGTGATTTTTAAAAATGGAAAAGTTTTCCCTATTTAGGTTGACTTGTTAAAGGGCGGTTTTGACGCAGTTAAAAGCATTCTTCAATAAAATAGACATAACATGAGCTACAAGTGGAGTTAGGAGGATATTCAAGTTATTTTGGAATATAATTAAATTATATTTGTATAATTTTTTCTTCATGATGATGATTTTTGATATGGTTTATAGGCCAATTTATAGACAAGAAGATTTTAGGACATAACTAATTTTGCTGAAGAATTGAATTATTTAGAGCATGATATGGATTTGGTGATGGTTTATATCACCTATAATGTTAAGAGGAATGGAATTTTAATCCAATAAATAAATTTTAAGGTCTTGAGATTTTCAATAATGGTGTTAACTAGTTTCTTTTTGAAACTGTATTTATGGGAAGAATGATTTTATGAAGGCAAACATTGATGTAGTTTGAACCAGTGGTTGTTTCAAGACTTATAAATTGATTACAAGTGTTATAAAGGTTATTAAATTTCCATTGAGTGGTCACATGAAATATTTTATATGATTTTGTTTGATCTTGAGGCCTAAAGGTGAAGACAGGAACCTAAAGGGTGTTGGAAACATGTGTTTTGAGAAGGATAAGAAGTAATGGTCCCATTTAATGAATTTTTTGATTGGTTGATTAAAATAACAACCATGAATGATTTTTAAATGTTATTTCAAACATGTATGATGAATTTTAAATAATTAATAAAAAATATATTTGGTATTAGGATATTTTTGGCATTCGAATGCATGGGTTTTGAGGATTTTTGGAGCATGCAAAAAGGGTTTTTGCTAGGCCGAACCATATGGGTCAATTGAATCCATTATGAAAAGTATATGTGATGTTTATATGATGTATATTTTTCATGAAAAAGGATGGATTTTTTTTTTCAATTTAAATTAAGAAGGAGCTTATAAAAGCTTAGTTTTGGTTGCTTTTGTAAGCTAGTTGAATGTGTGTGTGGTGTATGCAAGAAGTGTGACCTAGGTGAGATATTTTTAAGGTGTTGAAGCATGAATTTACGTAAGATAAAGTGTGTGAAAGGTTGAATATTTATGGAAAGAATGTGTGCAATATCTTTAAGACTTGAGCAGTGAAGAAAGAGCTAGATTATGCAAGTTTAAAGACCTAGGGTTTGAAGAAGTGTGAGCTGAATCATTGGTATGTATCAATTATGGAATAAATATTTCAGAGGTCATAACATAATAATTTGTTTGAGTGGGTGGTTGATCATCTTAGGTGGTAGTATCCTCCTTGTGGAGTTGGTACTCCTTGTAGGGTTGTAGCTCTACTAAAATAGGGGTTGGAGCTCTGTGTGGGGTTGGTGCTTCATTAAATTTGACACATATAAATATAAAGATTATATTTCAGTGGGTTTTCTTCCCCTCAAGGGTTTTCCCACTTATATATTTTGTATTTTGTTGATTATATTACATATGTGATATATGACTATGTGCACGCATTAATGGATGGTTAAATGGTTTTTAGTTTTGATTAAGAAATCTGAAATTTGATTTGAAAATTTTAGAGGAATGATTCACCCATGTCTCAATACATTATGTTTCCAATGAAATGTGGCATACAAAGTAAATTTCCCACTTCTCAAATGTCTATTTTCTTGCTATAGGGTGCAATGGCATCTCATCCCCTTTTCCATGCTTACCTATCCTCTAACAATGGTAAAAAGCCTTGAAAAATTCATTAGTATGTTTATACAACATTTCCCACCACAAACCTTGTAATAAGATCTTTTGCATTGTAACTTCTTCATCATAATATCCACTAGTTATTCCTTCATGTAACTCTTTCATGATAGCTTCATGCTCATTATCTAGCACACATCAACAAAAGACCTCATATCTACCCATATTTTACAAGTATCCTTCAATGAATTGATAAGGCACCACACGAATACCAAGATGCTTCTTCTCTAATGTATTCATTTCTTTAGGAAAAATTCTAGTGTGTAAGAACACAAAAATATCTTCTAAGTTTAATCGAAACATTTCAACATCGAACATAATGTCTTATATTCTTTACACATCCTCTCAAAAGTTAATACTTGATAGATGATCAAGTCACAAATTTCTCTTTATAGGATTCACTATAACTGATAAATAAAACTCTTGGAATATAAGGATCTAGTGATAAATGCACACGTGTAAAACCGAATTGTTTACCAAGTACTTTAGCACCTATGATTAGTATTCAATCTAAAAAGAGTGGCTAATAAGTACTTCTTAAAATTATGAAGCACATATATCATTGAAAATGCCTTGTGCTCTGTAGTTATATTCTTTTTATAGTTCAGTGTCAAATTCCTTCTCAGAAAACATTACCTTCACCTAGTTCAACTACAAATGCTCCAATGGCTATACCAAAAGAACCTACTTGCACATGAAAAGGATTGTTCTAAGAAGAGAAACGTTGGATAGTAACGTTGGTCAGATTATCCTTTGAGGCCTCAAATGCTTGTTATTGCACATCACCCCAATAAAAATTTCCTTTTTCTTTCAAAAAATATTCAAGGGGCATGAAAATATTGACATAACCCTTAATAAAATTTCTATAGTAACCAATTTTCCCAAGTAAACTGCACACTTCACTATGATTTGTTGGATCTCTGAGTCCACAAATAACTACAATCTTGGTTGGATCTACCAACAATCATTCTTTGTAAACGATATGTCCAAGTAATGTACCAAAATGAGTTAAAAAATGCACTTCTTTATGTTCAAAGAGATGCTAAGTTGACTGCATATTTCAAACATCAATCTTATGTCATCACAACAATATTTCACCATCCCATACACTATCAAATAATTCAACTAAACCTACAAAAACTTGTGAATTAAATATTGGAATGCTTGAAAAATTATGTGTGAGAACACTCTAGGTGCATTATTCAATCTAAAGGGCATGACATTGTATGAAAATCTTGCCCTTTCATTTACAAAGTTTGTCTTCCCTTGATCTTCATGTAATTTTCGTATCTAATGGTGACCTGAAAATCCATCTATGAATAAGTAAATTTTGTGCCTTGTTACGTCTTCTATTATTTATTCATTAAATGGAATAGGAAAATTATCTATGACACATGAAGCACTGAGTACCATGTAGTCAATACAGGTCCTTATCTAGTTATCCTTTAAATGCATGACTTGATAGTTTTATCAATTTCCTCTTTCACCTTGATGTGCAATTGGGATTCATCTAGTAAGGCATATTTTGAACCATTCATGCACCCTCCTTTAGCTTGATTTTAATTTCACTTAGTGATGGATGCACTCATTTAAACTCATGGCATCATCTGGGAAATAGATCTTGGAAGTATAAAAATAGCTCTCTAATATTTACAACCCTAGGTTTAGACTAGTAATCACCAATTATTACCTCCTCAGGCTTATCTTCAGTCCCAAATGTTAACATTCTTAGTCTTAAAAAGTACATGGCATGTGCATGCCTACTCATATGTGGAGTCCAAAACATTGTGCACACCTTTTGTATGCTTAACATATAGGTCATATACCTCTTCATCATTTCTGAGGTAGACCAGATTTCTCTTTTTTTTTTCCTTCCACCTGTGCCTCAACTGTATCTCTTTTATTTATAGTAAGCCTTTGCGTACTTCAACATTAGCTTCACTAAATAGTTAAATCATAAACTCCACATATTTCACATTATTCCCCAACATTATTTTATTTATAATATGCAAAGCTGCATGAAACCGTGGATTAGTAGAATAATAATCAAAAGTATGAACAATACCTTCAGTTAGGTTGTGCAAACTTGTTATCTCCTAATTCAATTGAGAATTTACATACCAAGCATGCGTGCAACCACAAAAAGTATAATAAAACTTGTGTACCCAAATAGATGGTGGTAAAACATCTTTATGTTGCATCTAATTCCTTTCACAATTGTGAACATGTAACAGTGGGGGTTCTTTCCATCATTATCTAGCACCAATGAAGGGAGATTACTCCTAACAAGTGTTACTAAGAACGCCACTCTAATCTCATACCAATGAAGTAAACTATCCCTATGTGTATCCCGCCAACTCATTTTTGCACCACGTAAGGTGCATACTATCATGTTCCTCTTATCTCCCTCATTGTGTCACTCTTCTTCCATCATGTACAAGAAATATTTTGGATTCTCCTCTCCATTATACTTTACAAAACTGACCTTTCTCATCCGCCTGAGTGTGTGTGGTCTCATCATCCTAGTAAATATTCCTTACACCTCACTACCTTACATTTCATAAGTTCCATGGTACTAATTACCACATGCCACGCTAGTTATATTAACTATGGACTACACATATTCCCAATGAAGCACACCCTCCTTTGATGGATCCATGTTCTCAGGGTCGTGCATCATATGTGTGTAGATTTTTTTGAGATCCTCTTCATTAATAGGGTTTGTATAAGGAGAATTTTTTTCATCATCAAGAGGTATTACAATGTATTTATCCTTGTTCTAAAAAATAATGTACCTCTTGTTGAAATGTAAGTCTACATTATTAACATAGCACCAGGGATGGCCTAAAAGTTTTAGGAAGATATATTCTTATGCTAACTCAAGTATGTCAAAATAACTTATAAATCTATCTCATTGAATAGAGATTGAAAAATATTTTAGCACTCTAATGGGCATGTCCCTTTTTTTCTATCCATGTACAACACATTTTAAGATTCCTACAATGGTGGACTTTCTATCTAGTTCCGATAATCTAAATTGAGAACATTAACTTCTGCACATGTATTAATAATAATGTTACTCACTAGCTAACCATTTATTATCGCATCCAAGGTGATCTCCTTATCATACTCATGGTCTTGTGGTAGTAAATTTTCATGTAGAATCTTGTACTCTCTTTCAACCCCTACATGTGAAACTTTTTATCTAAACCACTATCCTAAAATGGTATGATGTTATCTTTCCTCATCATTTTTTATACTTCCTTAAGGTCATCAACATTCCTCTAAGTAAGTTGGGTACCATTCGTATGTTCCCTCTCGTGTGCTAGCTCTTTCAAGGAATAAATTTCTCTTTGTATCTCTTAGATAACTCCCACGATCTCATGATATACTTATTTTTATTAGGCCTCGTCTAGATGATTTTCTTGTACCACCTCTTCCCATCTGATGAGGGGTCTCACCTTCCTTTTTTCACATGCGTTCATTACCTCTGCATGCATATTGACTAATACATGTTTAAGTTCTAGATCAACCATCTTATTACGTGCCCATTTTTCCTACCTTGTGCACTTTACTTTCATCATAGTTATTCCCTTATCATTTTTGTTATTTTTACACATGTGGGCATACCAATTTGGAAAACCTTCCACCTTATGCACCTTCCCACATTACGCTCATACCTGATTCTGTAGACACTCGTACTGAAAATGATCAAGTGACCCATAAGTATTACATGTCCTTCATGTAACCCTTATTTTTCCACCATGAAATCTTCTTCTATATCCACCTATGAAACCTCCATTTACATTGTTACGCTCCTCACTATTTTTCCTTTCTTGTTCTTGTGAGCTAATTTTCATAATGGTCTGGTGGAACCCTTTTTCATGTGCCTCATGGATATGATCAATAAAATTTCATTCATTTGTGTCATGGGTATGTGCATCACATATTTTTTAATACATGCATACATTCTTCTATGTCACACATTGTATAAGTGGATAGTTACAGACATCATGATTCTTATGATAGATCTCAAAGGATTTTAGTAGCATGTGCACATTCCAACATGGATAAATATCTTTTGTATGCCCTTCAACTTAACAATAAATACACCATAATCCACTACATGTTTCATGTGATGAATTGGCTAACAAATTATCCAACTCAGTGACCATTTCTATTATCTGGCCTTCAAGGAATGGACTTACCCTTATGTCTACACTTACTCCTATTTCTACATGTAACTCTACTTCTAAGGATTCACGTGGATCACTAAATGAATTACGTGAAAGAAATTTCTAGAAGGATGTCAATAAGCCTTGTACAAACCATTGCACATTATATATTATATGGATATCATAGGAAAGATTAGAAAACAAGGTATTAAAACATGTACCATATTCTTTAACACTTTAAAATACACCATGCTTATTATCCTTCAGCACGTTAATACTCTTATTCTCAAACTTAGGGATATGAAAATTAGTGAAGAAGGCAGTGTGCAATGCATCTTAGTCAACTGTTATCAAATATGGATCTTATTTATTGTGCTAGATATATGTGTGGCCTTAAAGTGTTGTTGTGAATTGGCATGAATTTCTATCCAAAAATTTTATTCCCTTTGCACTCCATAATAAATCAAACTTATGTACATGCTCAATTGCATCTTCCACACCTCTATAGTCTAAAAAATGAAGAGACATCTCAAAGAAAATCTAATGGGTCTGTTAGTGTGGTTGTTGGGGTTGTTGTGGCTGTTTTCCTGAAGTGTGGCCAGATATTGAGCCTGATGCTCCATTAAGATTACCTCTATGTGGTGGTGGTCCTGAACCTCCTAAACCTCTTGTTATGACCTTGGGAACTATAGAAGTAACACCTTATTTCCCTATAGTTTTTTTAGACTGCACAACAATTTTTTGTCCTCGAAATCCATCAATATTACTACTTCCAATAGGTAGTGCATTGTTTCTTTGTCACGATGATGCACCTACCAAATTGTTTCCAAATAAACTCTGTTCAAACATGGGTATTTTTTATGCTTCCATATGCACATCCTTAATCTACTGAACCTCTTGAGGTGATACCAATACATGCATACCTGTATCTCCTACCAAATGTGGTGATACTTGATTACTTTCCTACTCCCCTTCACTATGATGATCTTATATAACAATTTCCTTATTCTAAGCACCTTGCATAATGGCTATGTTGTCAATATTAATTAGATGTGTGCCAATGGTTCTCAATCTCTCCTCAAAATCACTGTCATCTTATGTCAAAGGGGTTATTCTAGTGTGTTTTCCTAACACTAAGATGTCATTATCCTGTAGTCCCTCATCTTCTCTAGGGCTCTCATCACTTCTTCTTATCAAAATTCCTGATGCTCTTAATGCTTCTTCAACTTCCCTATCTCACACATCATTATACCTATAAATTATTTCTTCTCTCTCTCTTTCTTCCACTTGGACCAATGCCATACATCCCAAAATTTCTTCTTACACCAACGCATGGTGGATTTTTATCCTTCCATAGGTAAACTATCCATTCCCATCTCAAACATTAAGATCTTGATGGCTAAAGGTCTCACATAAAAATATTATCCTCTTGGCTCATGCAAAAAATAGAACTATACTTCCTATGGGAATGAGTATGTCGATATTATGTATTCCAAGTTATAACTACACAACACACTTTCCCACAAATAGTTTACAACTCTTCTCTACCGTGCATCCAAATTAGAGAGTTAATGATAGTGATCCTAGCTCCAAAAATGCTTCCTTCCTATCCAGTTACCCCTATTCTCCACATAATCCACTAACCTTTAGAACAATTTTACTAGAAATAAGATGAAGAATGTCTCATATAATCAATCTAGAGGTTTTCCTCCACCCACTTTTGTGCATTAAAGTTAGTTCTGGTGTTGTATCTCTGAGTAAACGCATCCTGGTTGTCATGTATCTAGATCTAAATATTCCCCAAATACAATCGAAATTCCATGTGCATACGACATCCTGATGAGAACATTTGAAAAGAGGTCCTAGAAATGGAACAAAAATGTTGTCTTGTTTATCTAATACTTGGTTGAGCGCACTAGAACTTCATCCAGACATAGGTATGAATGCTCACCCAGAGTACGTGTAACCTCCAGGTTTCTCCTTTACTTCACTTATAAATATGTTGTTAACACAAACACAATAATCATAATCATTCTAACATGAATAATTAGTGATAAAGCATAAAATATTGGAAACACATAATAAAGAAATCATTTAACATAGATAATCAGCACAATTATTTTAATTCCCATAACACCTTACTTAGATCTAGTCATATTTTATAATGAGACACAATTATCCATTATAAACATAATTGATTATATAAAAAATAAGCTGATTAAATCCATAGCTCATTGACCTCCATGTGTTTGGACCATGCGTGCATACAAACACTCAGTTACAAACTCTAGTATCGACACATATCCCAATATATACTAAGTGCAAGAGCTATACCCCTATTTATACATAGTGGGGACTTTCCCTTCACCACTTAGATGTGTTTTCCTAATAATAGGCATGCTAATAATAGGTTGCATGCTTTACAACTCCGTTTTAACTATAGATCAAGCTATAAATAGATTTTCTTTATCCTGATTTAAATCCTATAAATAGAAGTATCCTTGGATGTTATTTTACCTCTTTAATCACATATTTTTATACATTTTGTGTGCCTCACATAAATTTGTTTTCCTTCTATTTTTAGCCTTCCTCTTAAAATGTCTAAGTCCTTAACTCTGTTTCTATGTGTGAAATTTTTCCTATACATGACACGCACTTTTTGCATATTTTCTTGTCTTTAATCCCTCTTTGACCCTTATTTGTTTCTTTTAACTCCTTGTCTACACTTCTAGGAATGGTTTCATACTTCCATGCATGGCTTAGCACTTAGCCATTTCTCTGACCAACAATTATTGAATTTATCTCTGTAAAAATGTTAAATGTCAGAAATTACACCTTCCATCTGAAGAAATATTGTTCTTCTACACTCCCATTGTAGATTACTAACAAAATGTTCTAATAAAATATTTGGGCTTGGGGTACTTAGAACTCATGAGTAATTTAGTGCTTGTCTCTAAAATGGTGAGAGATTATTGTTTGTTCCTCCATAGGATTTGGTTTTGATAGAGAGATATAAAATATATTAGGTGTACCTCTCCAACATATAAATTTATCAAGAAATTAGTGATGAGATACAAAATGTAATAGAATAAGAACTCACATAATTTATTTTGTTTCTCTACTATGCTGGTGAAGTATGCTTTTAAGAATTGTACTTCAGTTTCCAACTTATGAGGTAATTTTTTGTTAGTTCTTAACATTTTCCACCTAATAATTTATTATTTTAAAAACAAATGATAAACTATTAAATGGTTTTCTAAAATATTCCAATGCTTATCCATACTGAAAAGCAAGAGAGAATCATTATACTAATTCTTGATTTTCCCATCATCCATTTTTCAGTACTCTTCTTAAACTTTTCACCCATGATTTACTTTCTCCCCAAATCTTCATAATTTTCTCAGGATTCAAGATATGTTTCTCATCATTTTATATTTGAATGTAGGGAGGAGGGATTTGTACTTAAATATATTCCATAGTCTGATTTAAATCATAAATTTTATTTTATTTACATTTATAGTTGACTTTTTTACTTCTTGAAGTTCTTTCTATTGATTATAAATGTTTTATTCATTTTCACTATTATTTATCTCTAATTTTTAGAATTTTCAAGTCAATTACAAAATATAATGGTATTTGTCACTAGTCTCTTGTTTTGTAAGAGATAGATCTTCTTTTATAATCAATAATTCAATATCCTTGTTATGTATTTTATATTTTGATTCTTCAACTTGATTTTATAGTTCAATAATTTTCATTTGTTTATCAGCTAGATATTGTCTCAAAAAATAATTTCTTCTTCTTGTTTTCTGATAACTAGATTTTTTCATTGAAAGGGTTAAGGATTGGTGTATTTGTTGGTACTTTTTTAGATCTTCTTGTACTTGAAGCCCTTCTTTCATTATTATTGAATTTCTTTTATCTACTTGTGAGGAATAAGAAGTTTGAAATGAAATTATTTATAATTTCATCTCTATACTTATTTCAATATCAATGGATTATACTATATTTTTAACATTTATAGTACCCACCATTTCTTGTTCAGTTGTAGGCTCTACTCTTTATTACATGTTTATAGGCCTATGCGATTATTGGTTAATTGGAGGATGTTGATTAAATGATTCTAAGATATTTACAATATCCAAATATTTGAGTTATTTTTCCAATTCATTTGTAGGGAGAGTTAGTTTTATTATCCTTTTATGTTGTTCTTTAGGGGAAGGATATTATCAGGATTTATCTATGATGTCTATTTTTCTTTTGAATTTTTCTTAAGACAGGTTCTTATATAGGACGTTTCTTACTGACCTTCTTGCCTTTCACTCTTGAATGAGGATTAGGTTCTTGTGGGAATTTTTGTATGCCATGCTTACATTTTATTTAGTGACAATTTTAGGATAGTTTTTTATAAGAAACCTTTTGCTACTTATTATTACATGGGAGGGATGAATGAAAACCATTTCCTATTCATCTCTTGAAAGAATAATCACATCATGTTGTTCCTCACTTTCCTCTATAATCTAAGGTGTTTTGATATTGGTTTTATTATGAAGCATCCTTTTTCTTGTATTTTTATAGACTTCCCCACTATTTTCTTAGATATTTCTCCCTCAATAATGTTGGAAGGAAACATATCAAGAAAAATTACCTATTTGAGTCTGATCCTTAGCGACCTTAATATTTCATTTATCTATACTAGGTGAAATGCTTGTTTCCAAGTATGGTTTAGTTTATTCTTGCTTAATTTATTGTTTAAAATTATACCATAATTCTTCCCTTTAGGAATGTTTAAGAAAATGGTATTGGAAAATAAGGTATATTAGGCCATGGTGTTTTAATGATCTGATTCTTTAAACAAACCTACTAGCAATTATTTTGAAGGAGTCTTATAAATACCTAGGTAGATTGATTTTCTACTAAAGTTTACTAGTTGAGTGTCTCAAATGGTTTACCATTCTCATTCTCCCCCTCAAACAAGACTATATTTCCCATAACAACTGATATAATTCATTATCCAGTAGGCTATAGTCTTCCATGGCTTAGGTAGGGTATTTCTAATAATTCCCTTGATTTCAGTTTTAGTATTTATAGAAAAAGAAGAAATTTTTTCACCCTCTACATGACATATTTGAAAAATATCAGTATAAGTACATCTAGCTTGAATTCACATACTTGTATTTGGGATTTCATTCATCTCAATTATTGTTTTAAGAGTCACTAAAATCTTCATATTTTTGACCTTGGTGTGGAATTCTTCAAGATTTTTTTTTTATTATAGGTAAAAATGGGTTAAGGAGGACCTATCCCTTACAAAGTAATATATAAATTTAGACAAGGGTAAAGGGGATGGCCTTTGAAACCATCTCAGAGAAACAGATCCATAAAAAGAGCCACCACTAGAAACCAAAGTCAAAAAGGCCAATTACATAATAACTAACAACAAAAACATGGAAACTAAAAGCAGCAAAAAAAAAACAACAGCTAAAGAGAGATTCACCTTCATTAATTGATCAATTCACCCACCTTGTGCATGCATCCATTCCATCCCTTAACCAGGCTAGCAATAGTGGATTTCCAATATTTATAGTCTAGTTCCTCTATCTCCACTTTAGAACCAGAACCCTCGTTTTCCTTTTTCTTCACAATTTCCATGGAATGGATCATCTCAGCAAGGAGTTTTAGATGGTGAATTGTAATTTTGACATTTAGGACATGAACATCCCTGATCTATAGGATAATACCCTCCATCTTCAACATTTCATTCTCCATAGACAAGCATATTTCATTATCATTTTTCAGTTGTTCGCTAAGGACAATAGAGGTAAGCTTCTCCACTTTTTCCTGTAACTCCCTCAAATAAATGGTCACCATGATTATCTTGTGTCTGTTGATATCGGTGTCAAGCCTGCAGTTCTCAAAATCCCTCATGAAAACATTGGATTTAAACAACTTATCTTGAGCATTAAACAAATTCTTCTAGGAAGTTTTGAGAGCATGAAGACTATCAATGACATCCTTAGTAATTTTTGATATTTTACCATCAGAGGAGTCATGTTCATGTCCAAGATTATTCTCCTCACTTCTTTCAGTGAGGATAACATCCACTTCCTGATTATTCTTTGTCTCTATCTAACCTAATTACTTAGTTGGCTGCTCCCCTGAGTCAGAGCTAACCTGTAATTTCTCACCATGTTCAGAATCTCCTTTCTCTCGACTCTAATTTTTAAGGATATCCTTAGCCAAATGGGATGTAGTTATTTTAGCCACAAACTTCCCCACATCATCCCTATTAACAAAATCCTCCCTGGTGTCCAAAATCATAGTCTTCCCTCAGAAAATGACCGAAGACCATTTTGTCGAAGCCCCAAATCTTTCATTTTTATCAATGAGGGGGGTTCCTAAATTTATCATGGCTTTGATCAGGCCTTAATGCAAAGTCAGGGAGAAATTTCCTTTATCAACTTGAATGACTGACTTAGCTATTGAAAGGAACAAAAAATTAGGGAAATTATAGGGTCTATCATTGTGAATGTAATTTAACATGGGAAAATGATACCCATAAATAGCTTTATAACATCCTTCAAGGGTACTATAAGCCAAAATAATATGATCAATTTCAGTGTAAGGATGGGGTATATCTTCTATAGCATAACCATTATGGAGAGTTTTAGGTATCCCCTTACCAAGAAAGAAAAAATTGATCTCTTGGTTGTAGTCCGACTTGGGCTTGAACAAAAAGTTTTCCTCTTGGGGCAGACCCATAATTTTAGCAATGAACTTCAAAGAGATAGTGAAAGAAAATTTTTGAACCCAAATATGACCATCCTTTCAGGTATTCATGATAGCTTAACGCAAATTTTCATCAAACCCATCAAAAATGTTGAATTTTTTTAACAAACCAGCCTTGTCAAAAAGTTGCTCTACCTCTTTATTCAATGTCCGGACCTTACTCGGTTCATTTCTCACGAGATCACCACCCATTTTCCTATTGAAGTTCTTCTTCCTGTACAGAAGTATTTTCTTGAAACGGTTCCTATTAGCACACTTGGAGAGATGATTCAACATAACAAGGAGATATTCCCAAAATTTGAAATGATAGCAGATAAAGGATTACACGAGTACAAGATTTAGGAAAACCAAGTGCATCACCCAAAGGGTATTATTACCTATTTCCCTCCTCATTGGAAGAAATGTTTTTTGGGGCCTTTTTTTTATCTAAGATATCTATGAAGTTGGATTCCAAAAAAATAAGATCTTCGACCACCTTAAAAGCCTTAGCTTTCACCCCCTTATTTTCAAAAACATTGGCCAATTTGTTTCGTTCATGAAAAACATGACCGAAAGATATATCAACAAAGGAGGAAAGTTTGTTCTTAGCATTGTTGATGAAGTATTCAATAGTAATAGAGACAGAACTATTACCCACTCTCATACGTAACATTATATTCAAGGATTTGCCTTATACAAGAAGGTATTTGAACCCTTTCTCTTCAGCTAACTTGACCCCCCAAAACATCATTGCAGCCTCAACGCCATGATTAGATTGAAATCCTAGACAAAATAAATAAGCAAGGAGAAACCTACCATTATGATCACGAAAAAATCCACCTCCTCCTGCCTTTCCCAGATTCCCTTTTTCTGCCCCATCGAAGTTGAGTTTAATAACTCATTCCCGGGGAGGAATCCACTTAACCCCTTCTCTAGGGTTGCTTTTCCTAGATCTAGAGGAGCGTAGTTTAGGTTCCAAATCTTTATTATACATTGTTCACATTCCTTGAATTCCACTCCTTTATTCTTGAAGATACAAAAAAAAATTCTAACATCATGTAAACACATATTTATGATCATTCTATTAGTGAGTTTCTTGTTATTTAAAATCCTTTGATTTCTCTCTTTCCATATATCCCACCAAGAGTGGCCAAGGCTCATAAGCCATAGGTTTTTCAAACCTTGACTATTGAAAGGTAATTTCCATTAATTCCAGATAGATTTTATCCTTGGGAATAATCCACTTGATCAAGAACATACCCATAATATGAGACATAATATGGGCAAAAAAGGGACATTCTAAAAACATATGATTCACCATTTCCAAGTTTTGTTCACATAGAGCACATTTTTTGACTATATGGAAACCTCGTTTAGCAAGCTTATCCACAATAATAATCCTATTTATCACCACAAGAAAACTTAAAACATTGAATTTGTGAGTTATATTCTTATTCCAAACCGTTCTCGCTATAATATATTTCTCTCTAGTTTCCTATTCAAAGAAATACGTATAGGCATATTTAACTGAGAAGTTTCCATTGTGTTCTCTTTGCCACATAATTTGATATTGTTCCTTGTTGTTAGAAGACACAAAGCTTTTTAGGAAATAGTTGAGATTATCCATATGTGTTTTTAATTCCTTCAAGTCTAATTCTAGGTGTTTCCAGACCTAAAAGCTTTCTTGAGGTTCCATATAATTGTTTATTTTTCCCCATGTTTGTGTTCAAATAGTTTAGATATTTTGGGGGAATTTTTCTTTGAGGATAAATTTTCAAGCCCATTTATCCATATAGAAACATATTTCATTGAATTTCCCTATTTTCCATATGCTTCCCTTAGCAAAGAGGTCCTTAGCCCAATTAATAGCTTTCCAAACACTTGATCCATTGAAAGATGTTGGTTTGAAGATCCACCATTTTTCATTTGCCTCCATCTAATATTTTTCCCTGAGAATTATCATCCACACCCCACTTTCTTTTATTAGTCTTCAACCAATTTTATCCCAGAGAGATTTGTTCATTTTAGTCTAGTCTCTAAGGCCAAGTTCCCCTATTTTTTCAGTTTACAGCCTCTATTCCAAGTTACCAACAGGATTCTTTCTTTTCTTTCTGTACCACTCCATAGAAATATTTCTTGGATATTTTCCAGTGTTTCTCCTATTATCCGAGGAAGTGTATAGAGAGACATAGCATACACTAGGAGACACTAAAGAGAAATCTTCAGAAGGGTGATTTTCCTGACCTGAGAGAGCAGATAAGCTTTCCACCCCATGAGCTTCTTGTCGAATATTTCTATAAAAAAATTCCATTATGTATAAGAAGGTATTTTATCCCCAAGGGGGATATGTAAATATAAGTTTGGAAAGGGTTTATAGACACAACCCAAAATCCCAAAAATATTCTTACATCTACTCTTAAAATAGTTGAGGAAAAAAAGAGAACTTTTTCTATAGCTCACCAACTGACCCGATACCTCCATGTAATCATCCAAGAGGGATTTAAACTTTTTTTATTCAGGAATAGACACTTCACCCACCATAATAGTGTCATAAAAAAATTATGGTGAGACACCTTCTTCATACCCCTCACCGTAGATAACCCTTTGATGAAGCCATTGTTAGTTTCAACATTTTGTCCTTTAGTGAGAGCTTCAACCAAAATAATGAAGAGAAAAGGTGAAAGGGGTTCCCCTTGCCTTATTCCTTAACAACTAGGAAATAAAACAAAAGGGGACCCATTCATAAGAATAGAGAACCAGGCATTAAAAATATAGGATTTTACCAAACTTCTAAAGGAATAATTGAAGCCAAATTGGTCAAAAAAATTGTCAAGAAAACTCCATGAGACCCTGTCGTATGCTTTAGCCATATCCAATTTTAGGAGCATAACAGCCTTCTTGTTGAGTATTTCTGAATGAATTATCTCTTTGATAGTAATGATCCCATCTTGGATTTGGTGTCCAAGGAAAAAACCACCTTCTTGTTTAGAAATGATATCCGGGAGGATCAGCTGAAGACGAAGAGCCAAGAGTTTCGTGCAAATTTTATATGTAGTATTGCACAGGCTTATAGGTCTAAAGTCCTTCAATTCCATAGAATTTACACATTTCAAAACCAAGGCTAGGAAGGTATAATTCATATCTTTTAGAATATTTTTCTGATTGCAAATTTCTTTTATGACATTATAAACATCATTTTTATGATATCCCAGAAATGTTGAAAGAAAAAATCTTGAAACCCATTCGGAATAGGGACCTTATCAGGGATGATATTTTTTACCATTAATTACACCTCCTCTAAAGAAGGGATCACAGAAAGATGATAATTTTCTTCCTCTAAAACTAAGGATGGAATGCAGTTCAGAAAATCTTGCTCTTTGGCCAGATTGGGAACACTGCGATTTGTGAGAAAGTTTTTAAAGAAATAAATAGCTTCTTTATTGATTTCTTATTTCTCTTCCATAATAAAACCTTCCTCTCCTTAATTTACATATTCTATTGAAACTTGTTCACTTGAGGGTAGATAGTTGGAAAACCCTATTATTTTTGTCCCCTTCCTTAACCCAAGTGACATGAGATTTTTGTCTCCAGAATATTTCCTCTTTACTAAGGATGTTGTGGTATTCCTACAGAAGAGATATTTCCTTTTCATAGTCTATAGAATCTAAGTCCTTATCCCCCCCTTCAATTTTCCTTTGGACATTTAGCAGGTCAGATTTGATCACGATTTTCTTCTAAAAAATATTGGCAAATCTCTTCTTGTTCCATATTTTGAGATTATTTTTGACATTATGAATTTTTTTAGTCAGTCTAAACATTGCAGTTCCTTGAACCTCCAGCTTCCACCATTCGTTGATAATATCTTTCAGATCTTCACTATAGAGCCACATCTTCTCGAAGAATAAATGAGTTATTCTTCTAGAGGTACTCTTTATCAACCGTAGAATCGGGTTATGATTATACCCTATCTTAGGAAGAGAGAAAAGAGTTATATCATGGCTTTACCATTCTTACGAAACCAAGACATGGTCCAATCTCACTTGAATATGATGAACATCAACTCTTCTATTGGACCAGGTATATTTACTACCTTTAAGATCAATGTCATGGAGGTAAGAATTGGAGATGAAGTCATTAAAATACTTAGTACTAGTGATATCTTATTTGAAAGTTTGAATATATTGCCATATTTTTTCCTTTCTTTGTAATGAGTAGGAGCATAGATGTTGGATAAGATCCAATTTTTTTGTCTTCCATATTTCTCATCATCACATCCATATGGTGGTCTCTTTTCACCATCAGAGTTCCCTCATAAAGTGCTATATTCCATACCACAGATAACCTCCTAGAGGCCCCTTTAGAACTAACAACAAAAGGTTTTGAGTTACTCTAAAAAGATTTACAGTAATTTAGGAAAAAGTCTTCTTTCATTTGGTTTCTTGCAAATCCATTACATCAATTTTATTTCCTTCAATCAAGTCTGTAAGAACCCTACACTTCACTGGGCTATTGAGCCCTCTTCCATTCCTTGAAATGTAGTTCATTATCTAAGATTGGGTTTTTTTTAAACACCTTCTAGTCTAAACATAGTTGTTTCCCTGAATCTATTTCCTTCTAGGTAAATTTTCTCTTTAATTTAAATTTTTTAGGCATGCCTTACTTACTGGTGGAAATTTCCACATTAATAGGATTATCTCCTTCTAGCAATTCTCATTTTCCCATAGAGGACATTCAGGAAACTCCATTTTAGCAGTATGAGTTCCTTTTCTCTTCCTTGAAGGAGTTCTTTCTAGGGAAGCTCCCTTCTTGTCAGGAGTTAGCTCCTCTTCTTTTCTTTCCATATCTTGATGAATAGAGAAATGACCATTCATTATTTCATTCATGGATAAGTTAATTAAATCTCCAACTATAATCTTATCTCCCTTTGGACTATACAAAATTTCATTCATCTCTTGTTCCTTCTGGACTAAGGTCATGTCCTGTACCTTTTCCTCCAGGGTGGAGGCAAGAAACATAATATCATGCTTGGCTTTTTGCAGGGAATTTACCTGACCACTATATTTTCTTCCTTTCTCTTTATTTGAATCAAATAGCTCCATCTTGTGGTAATTTGGATAATCCTTGGCTAATTGATCCTTTATTTTTTCCTTTACCTTTGATTCAGAACATGAAAGATTTTTAGATCTCCTTCTATTAACCACTAGGGTAAATCCCTCCTCTTTGCATGATTCATTTTCCTTCAGTATGTTTATTCACAAAAGCTTACCTTTGATTTGTTGAACTTTCCATGATTCCTTTTCCTTTCTCTTCTTTCCCTTCATTCCCCGTCATTGTGATGTACCTCTTGGAGATCTTGAAATTACAATTCTAAGTCAAGTGACCCCACCCATTGCATTTGGTACATTTCATTGGGTAACTCTCCATTTCTATCTTGTGCTCCCATATCCCTAGGCTATACTTGATCTTGATACTCTTAGGAATATCCCTATCAGCAATTGTGTAGATGCAAATTCTTACACAAACTAGTATGTACATATGCAAGGTTGCATTGTCTATTATAACTATATAACCCAAAGAATTTTCTATTCCTTTGAATATATCTTCATGCAAAAATTCAAATGGAATATTAGGGAGAAGAATCCACATAGGGAACTGATTCATATTTTCTTTTTCTGGGTTGAAATTTGGTTCCCATTTCCTGAGATACCATTTAGATTTACCCCAGAACCAAGGTCCTTCTTCCAAAACCTTCTGCATATCTTCTTGAATAATGAATTTAAAGAGGAAGAAATCATTTTAAAAATCACTTACCTCTAGGTGTCCTTTTGGTTTCCACTTCAGATTGGCCCACCTTCTAACATCATCGATATTTGGTATCCCACCAACAATTTTCCCAATTAAATATTTGTTGATATTTGTTGTAGTGATTTTTAGAAGGGAATACAGAATTTACAAAATGCTTCCCAATGCTTCCTTGACCACCTGGAGGAAAAATATTTGGTTCTTCGAGGAATTTCTATTTTTTACTCAATTTGTCCAAGATTCCATAGTATTGTTTGGGTCCCTTTCATCCTGACCCTAGATCTCCCCTTCTTCTACAGTTGCATCCTGGCCCCCAAGTCTCGGCGGGATTTCCCTACCATCATTTTCTCGTTCACTCAAATTCAAAACCTCGATCGCTACCATATTCAGTGGTTTCTCATCAGTAAGAATTCTTCAAGATTATCCATAAATTCTTGTATAGTATTGATGCAGGAGCATCTCTCCAAGGTGTAATTTTTTGTTTTTGATCAATTTTGGGTTTGTAAATTGTGATATGGGGTCTAAATGTCATTTTAACTCATAACATGTTTTCTAAGTGGAGTCAAGTTTTCAAATATTCAAATAATTACTTTTCCATCCAAAATGGTAGTTTGAAAATTTGAATTGGTGTGAGTCATTTTTGGCTTGTGATATGAGTGTTAATGGGTTAGTTAGTCAAGTCATGTTATGAAGAGGTCAATTCATGTTATGTATACTCCTAACACGTGAAAAGGAGAAAATTTGATATGTTTAAATATTGAAAATGTCTTTCTAAGATGAAAATTCATGACATGTAGGCATGAAAATTAGTTAGGGTTAATATAATATGTATATGAGAAAAAAAATCTCACATTGGAGGAGTGAGTTACTCATTTATGGAAGGGTAATCTCGTGAAAGGATCTCTATATATGAAGAATATTTTTAATAAAATACATTTATGGCTAAGTACTCTATTTTTATATATATTATTAAAGTCTTGATGTCTAAGATCTTAAGTATGAGTAAATGTAATGAGGAAATGCTATGAATATCATCAATGGGAGTCTCTAGGAGTTACTAAGGGTGATCCTTTCTTGTCTTAAATGACTTTTGATTGCATGCATTGCTATTTACATTTGAAATTTCTTGATAGTCCTTGAGAGTTCTGGGATGGTGAATCTTCAAGGAAAATCAATTCTCAGTTTGAAAATTTGAAAATAAATTTATTTAAAAGAATAAAAAAGTTGTATGATAGCATTCATAATAGATAATCTGTGAACAAGAAGGATAAGGATTTTGTAATATTGAGAGCCAAGTATATGAGAAGAGAGATTTGTTTTGTGTGCATGAGAACAAATTTGACATACAATGTGGTCTGTGAAGGAAACTTTGCATGAATTCATTTAATCTTCTATGTGATCAATAAAAAAAGGTGCATGTAGGTCTATTGAATGGTTTTTAGGATTTAAAGGTGCATGCAGGTCTATTGAATGGTTTCCAGGATTTAAAGATAGTACTCACCAATTTTTCATTTGTTTATGCCCATCCATGTTTATGGTTGGGTTGTTAAACATCTAAAGTGTGCAAGTATGTTTTCATATCTTTGATAGTCCTTTGATCTTGATTTTAGGATCATCTTCACTGCTGCGATTTCAGTTGATCATTTACCTCTCCTTAGGTTGATAGTTTTTTTCTCGCATTCTAGCCACACAATATTGGTACTTACATCTTGTTTTCAGTTTCTTGAGAACTTGATATAAGTCCCTTTATTATGTGCTTATGATGCTCGCATAACTAATTTTTTTTTGTTATACTCATACTTCATTTCAGTTTCGACGTCATCTAAGTATTTTTTGAGAGTGTAGATATTGCCTTATATATACCGAAATAATGATATCTTGATACTAACATCTTTCTTTCTTGGTTAATGTATAAAGATAGTGTTGTTACATTATACATACTCACAACTCCCATTTTTAAGAAAACTTAACTTTCATCAGCATTTAAACTAGTTTGAGTATACCTCATCGAGATATTTCATCAGTACAAATTTAATATTTAGGTCTTGTTATAATTCTAACTTTACATGCGTATTGATACGATATTGTCACTATCTGCTTTGGACCCTTCACCATAATCATAGCTAGGGTATAAGCTTGGTAGAATGGAAATTTGTGTGATCATTTCATATGAGTGTTCATATGATTGTTCATATGAGTGTTCTTTGAGTGATAAAAAAAGTACATAACATTACTTCTAGAACACACAAGGTTATTTTAACATCACATCAAATGAATTATAAAAACATACACCTAGGTTTCACGTAAACTTCATAGACATTTAGATAAAACCTAATATCACTTTGACTAGTGATACCTAGAATCATGAAGATGGCATCCAAACCAAATGAGCGGGACTTAGGAGAAAGTCCTTTTAAATCGTTCCCTTTTATTGGAAACAACTTATCATCTCTCTTTTCGTAGGTTAAAGACACAGAGCCGTTGATTGATCATAGCATAGAAGAATATGATTCTCTTGAATAACAACATCAATTAGAACTAGGTCAGTTTAAAGAACTCATTTATTACAACATAGATCAAGTACTCACAAGATTCTTAGAGTTAGGATCCAAGCTTCCAAAAGAACGCTAAGCAGAAACTAAGGCCATTTATCTTAAGCCAGAAAAATGAATGTCCCTCTTAGACATGGATAACCCCTTTGACGTAGGGTATGATTCTAATTCTGGGAAACATCACAACACCACTAAAGGATACCCATCCAAGCCACTTGGTGATCCATGATGACCTTATAACAAAGCTTCACAAAAAGTGAAGATTGAGTGCAAAGCCTCACCACCTCCCAAGTTCGATGAGGAAGAGGATCCATTAATTCAAGAAGAGATCCTTCAAAAAAATATCCTGAAATTGAGCCAAAAATTAGCAAACTTAGGCTCTTAAAGTAGGAACGTATATAAAGACAAACTCAAAATGAAAGTAGTGAGTTCCACTTTGATATGTATAGTGACACGACCTTTAAAGTGGCTAAGGCACAAAGACCAATGTATCCTACCAAATAACAAATCATTGAATGGGAATTAAAATCAATGAAAGACATGCTTACTACGCTATAAGAGGAAAACATAAGACATAATAGGAAATATTCATATGAAGAACTATACCCTTACCCCTTCGATAAGGACATGTTATGCCAACCCTTCTCAAAGAATTTTATCATTCCTAAATTCTATAAATATAAAAGAAAAGGTGATCCTCATGATCACATCAAAGACTGTTAAATGGCTTGACAAGAGGTCGTATACAATGATAACTTCTTAATATGAATCTTCCCTTGCAGCCTAGGGGCACTGGGATTGGAATGGTTCTTTAGCATACCCAAGGGCTCCATTACAATGTGTCCCACATTAGCAGAAAAATTTGTATGACATTATTCCTACAACATGGAAAATGATATCACAATGAACGACCTTTGAAATATAGAAAATAATCCCAATGAGACATTTACGAGCTTTTTACAACGATGGAAAGGGTTTGCAAGTCGTTTCCCTTGTACCTTGCCAAAAAAAAGCTAGTAAGAATATTTGTGCCTAACGTGAACCCAAAGATAGCCTTCCATTTGCAAATACACAACGGATCTAACTTCGAAGAAGTTATAGAGAAGGTAATTCAAATTGAAAAGGCCCTCATCATAAAGGGAACACTTAAACTAATTGTAAAGAAAAACATGAAGAAAAATCCATAGATAAACAAAAGTTCTTCAAAAAAAACAAACATGTCATTGGAGATGGCATTACAGACTCCAAAAGAGTCCAAACCATGCAGATTGGTCAAATTTTAAATCTCTCACAAGTACCTCATCCCAAGGAACCCACCAAACGTGCATTCACAAAATTAACAAAATCCCTATATGCCATACTAAAATAACTAGATAATGTAAACATGGTGGAATACCAAACCGCGGTGGTATCATACCCAAAAGATGCTCCAAAACCTGGTTGGTTCAAATAATATGAGTATTATTAATTTCACCATGTTGAAGGGCACAAGACAAATAGATTCTTGATACTATGTCATTACATACAAGACCTCATTGAAGAGGGAAAAATTGTCATAGCCTATCGGCCTGACTTAGGAAAAGGGCCAAATGAGAAAATGGGTATCTTTAAAATGCCATTTCCTATCCATGTAGATAAAAAGAAAAGGAATTCAGATCATGGAAAAACTTCCAATTCCTATAGGATTGCTGCCTATGTTTACCCTACCAAGGATAGCCCCTTCAATTCCCTTATAGGATGTATCCGTTCATCTGATGAACAAGTCAATACTATTAGGATATTAGAAAAGAGTTCTATAGTAGGGACATGATGTGCTTGTTTTTTCATACCAAATCCTCTACCTACCCCTTAGGAAAGTCATTACAATCTAATAAAATAGTTAAAGAAGACACCCACTAGGATATCAATCTTAGATCTCCTCAAAATTTCTACTACCCATAAAAAAAATTGTATAAAACACTGTAGAGTTTGGGGGTCTCCATCGATGTATATCCCTCACACCTTCAATCCATGATTACACACCTTGACTCAAATTATCATATAACTTTTGATCACACTACAATCCCGTGTAACGACCCAGAACACAAATTACCCTTGTATCTAGAAGTAGTTGTTACCAGTTACAATATCAAGAGAGTACTTGTGGATGGTAGATCTGGTTTAAACATTTATACTTCAAAGTTGGTTAAATAGCTAGGCCACTCAGAAAAGGATCCAGGTGCCAAAACTATTATAATCATAACCTATGATAATGAGGAGTGAGTGTCAGTAGGCACTATAGTAGTTCCAATGGAAGTAGGGATGACTTGTCAAGATACAATGTTCTATGTCCTTGACTTGGATCTACCATACAACATGCTCTTAGGACACCCATGGATCCATGTCATGCAGGCCATTCCTTCAACTTTCCACTAATGTATCAAAATGTGCCATTAAGGACAGATAATCACCATTTAGGGTGATCTGAAATAATTTACACATTACAGATCCTTGCATAGTTTTTCTTGTGTAGCTTATGAATGCCCTTTTATAGAAATTGTTGTTCCTTTACAAATAGAGGCTATCAAGGAATGTGTGGATCTAGATTTTCTCACTCCTTACAATTAATACTTTCCTTCTTTGGTCAACCCTTTCGCTTCATGGGAGGCAACGTCAACAAAATATGGCCCAAGTGATCCATTCACTCTTAAAAAATATTTATTAATATCATATTTATCATTGTTACCCATGACATGTGGTAAACCCTACTTTCAGTTCAAAATCACTTGGGAATAATGGCCTAAACCATTGGAGAATTTCATTCCTAGTGGTTTCTTATCCAAGGAAAATATGTTAGAAGATTCCACTAGTAGAGTACCGAAAGGTACCATGGCTTCATGTCATCAGACCCTGCTATATGTCAAAGGCCATTGTATGATGTACATCATGGGTTACAATGGGTTTGGATGTGGTATCAATGTGAAAGGGAGATTAGAAACCATTCCTATCCCTCACTTAAAATCAAACAAGTATGGTCTTGGAATAAGACCTCATGATGATCCACCATTTAAGATTGATGTCACCTCTTCTGAAGGTGACTCATCTCATTCTGATAGTGACATGGATTGCTAATGTAGCCTCTACGAGGATCTTTCCTCCACTAACTTATTCCCTGATTTAGTTGTTCTTACTTTATCTAGATCAAATCCTCAAATCAATTGCCAAGTAACCCTTGTATATCCAAAAATTGTAGACTAGGATCAACTATTTCACGAGCTAATCGATTTATTTGAGAATAAAGAGGAATTTTAGAATTCATGGATCTCATGGATTCTATTCCATTTGGGGATCATAAGAAAGGATTTTAACTTCAACTAGACACCTATGCATACTTTGGAGAAGAAGTAGAGATGTGTGGATGCTTGAATAAGAACATCATAAACAAGAGTAAGAATACTTCAGAGAAACATTGTGTAAGGAATAAACAAAATTCTCATAGCAATAAAATTTTTGAAGAACTTGTAGAAAAACAAAAAAAATAATTTATAGAACAAATGGTATATCTGTTTAAGGATGATGATGAGATACCTAATGAGGTTGAACTTACTCTTCCCCTTGATACTACATGAATGGAATATACCTCTAAGATGCTTGTGGAAGAAACCATCAGTGTCAAAATTGGCTCAGAAGAGGAACCTAGAATGATAAAGTTGGGATATTCTCTCTTATGTCAGGAAAAAAATGTTTTTATGGAGTTGTTAAGAGAATATGGAGATATATTTGCATGGTCATACATTGATATGCTCTATTTGGACCCAGAATTGTTCGTGCACAACCTTGTTGTTCACCCAGACATAAAACCCATCAAGTAGAAGTTGAGAAATATGCACCCTAAAATTACACTCCTTGTCAAACAATAACTTGAAAAGTTATTAGTTATTGATTTTATTAAACCCATTGACTATTTATATTGGATATCTAAAATAATCACTATTCAGAAGAAACCCGTTGGCATAAGGATCTGTACTGAGTTCCATGACATCAATAATGCATGTCCTAAAGATGACTTCCCCTTGACTAATATTGAAATGATCATTGATTCCACCACCACTTATGAAATTTTTTCCTTAATGGATGGTATTTCAGGTTATAACCAAATCAGGATTGCAAAGGAGGATCAGCATGAGAAATCTTTCATCACCCCTTGGTGGACATTTTGTTACAAGGTCATGCCTTTTAGACTTAAGAATTCTAGGGCCACCTATTAGTGTGCAATGATTGTCATCTTAAATGACATGATGAATGACATCATGGAAGATTACGTTGATGATATATTTGCAAAATAAAAAATAAGAGGAGAGCATCCTGAAGTAATAAAATGTATTTTCTAACATCTCCTAGATTACAAGGTATGCTTGAATCCTAAGAAGTATGTCTTTGGCCTTTTGTCAAGAAAACTCCTAAGTTTCATTATTTCGCAGAGAGGAATACATGTGGATCTTACCAAGGTTATGGCTATTATAGAAATGCCTCCACATATAACTCTCAAACAATTGAGAATTTTACAAGGGAATATTCAGGAAATCCTCTGTTTTATTTCACAACTTGCGGATAAGTTCCACCCATTTACACATCTCCTTAAGAAGGATGTTGCAATCAACTGGGGAATAGAATGTCAAAAGGAATTTTCACTACTTAGACAATACCTTGTCAACCCACCTATACTCATGCCACCTACCCCAAGTGAACTCTCCTCTTGTACATCTCAGCTACCTAATTTTCTATTGGTGCACTGCTTTCCCAATATGACCAAGACCGTATAGAAAGGTTAGTTTATTATCTTAGTCATACCTTGATTGCCTACGAAATGAATTACCCGTAGATTGAAATGGCTTGTTTAATAGTCGTCTTCACCTTTCATAAAATTTTCCATTATCTCCTTAACAAAAAAACCAAGATAATATCCAAAGTTGACCCTCTCAAGTACCTTTTATCCAAACCCACCCTTATGGGACAAATGGCTAATTGGATCATTCTCCTAAGTGATTTTGACATTCATTTTGTAAACTAGACATCCTTGAAAGGACAGGTATTGGTAGATCAGTTGGCAGAATCTCATCTACCAAGAATGGAACCTTTATGTATAGACTTACCAGATGCATCCATGATGTATGTTGAAGAGTCTATAGAATGGAAAGTCCATTTTGATGGATCATTCAACTTTCACAGATCGGGGGTAGGTGTGGTGCTCATCACTCCCACAGGTGAGGTTATTTTGAGAGCATTCTGTTTGGGATTCTCTTGCACTAATAAAATTATAGAGTATGAGGCACTCATTTTTGGTCTCAAGCTGGTTATCACTTGGAATATCAGACAACTGCGTGTCATTGTGGACTCCTAAGAATTAAACAAGTTAATTATGAGTATAGAGTCAAAGATGAAAACATTATTCCATAGAAGAAATTGGTTGAAACCTTGAAATAATATTTTATATAGATTGTCTTTGAGAAAAAAAACCAAGGTCACATAATAGATCATTAGATGTTATGGCTACAATTGGATCTCTCTTATGCATTCCACCTCAGGGGAGAAAAAATACTTTTTTTTATAGATAATTTACAAATACCCACATATGACATGCTGGAATCTTATTTGGCATTGAGATTTTTGGTCCATCCTCCCCTTGGTATGACCCTATATTTAGATACCTACAAGATGGCACATTTTCCCAAGACATTACCCATTCAGAGAAGAAAACCCTTACCCTCTAAATAGCCTATTATACCCTCCTAGGAGGCACCCTTTATCATTATGGCTACGATGGGAATTTGCTTCATTATTTGGATGTTACTGACTCATTCCACGCTATTAAGGACACAGTGGTATTTGTGGAGAAAATACTAGTGGTATAGTTTTGGCTAAGAATCTCTTAAGGGTAGGTTATTATTGGCCCACCATGAAAGTAGATTGTTGTAATTTTTTCAAGAAATGTGAGCTATTCCAAAAGTATGGAAACTTTATACATGGACCAGCATAGGATTTTCATCCTATTACGACACCTTGGGCATTTTCTAAATGGGGCCTGGATCTCATAGGGAAGATCCATCCTTATTCTTCAAATGCCCACACCCACATTATCATTACCAGTGGGTATTTTACTAAATGGGTAGAGGTTGTGCCTCTTAATTATGTCACTGGTGCACAAATTTCCAAATTCATCATGAATCATTTTATTTTCCGTTATGGTATCCCTCCCATCATTGTCACTGATAATGGTAAATCCTTCAAAAACAAAATAGTTAAGACATTGTGTTAATGCTTCCATATTTAAGTCAAGTGGTCTACCCCCCTTTACCCCCAAGGTAATGAGAAAACCGAAGCTACCAAGAAAACCCTTGTACAAATCATGGAGAAAATGGTAAATAAGAATGGTCGTAATTGGCACTTATAGATACATCCTACCCTCTGGGCCTATTGAACATCCATCTACACTCTTACTGGTATGACCCTGTATTCCCTAGTTTATGGCACTAAAGCCATCATACCCTTGGAAGTGGAGATTCCCTCCCTGAGAATCTCTCTGGGATTATCTTGATAAAGATGAAGACTATAGATTATTTTGGCTAGAAGATCTATATTTGTTGGATGAAAAGTGTATAAGATCGCTTAATCACCTCAAGGTATATGAGAATAGAGTATCAAAAGGATATAACAAATGGATCATTCATTGTGAATTTTATGTAGGTGATCTAGTGCTGAAAGAAAATAAGAAGAACACTATCAAAGACAGAAAATAAAGGTAATTTTGAGGCCAACTTACTAGGGCCTTATGTGGTGGTTACTAAATATGGGTCAGGAGCTTATAAACTAGCATATTTAGAAGGTGAAGACTTTAGGAACCTATAAACGCTATACAGCGTGAGCACTTCTATGCTTAAGTATGACACAAAAATCAGATAAGAACTAAAAATTATAAAAATAAAGAAAAAAAATCAAAACATGGAAAAACTGAGAAAACAATAAAGAAAAAAAACATGTCGTCTACATGTGAAAACTAGGAAATTGTGGCATAGTGGGTAGGTCTTTGGGTGAAAACTGATTTACGATGCTTAAATAGGATTCTTCAGTCAGAATCCAGTCTTTCATAAGGATTAGTAACCCTCACAACTTTCTAGACATAACTTACTTTTCTAGGTCTAGGAACCCTACCAAATCCATCTTCTCTGAGACGTGATCTAGCTTATTTACTCTTATATTTGCATGAAGTATGTGCCTTTAAATATTTTCATCTAATGTTGGGGGCACCTTCATGTTCCACTTTCTCATACATATGTGCATGGCATTCTTCCATTTTTATATTCCCACATCACGTTGGGGGCATCCACGCTTCTTTGTCCTTTTACATTACTTTCAGAACATGGCCTTAGAAAATACAAAAACATTCAAAAAATTCCCCTTCTAGGGATGAAGCTACAAAAACATTATAACACTATCTTAGGGAAACCTCGAAAATAATGTGAATAGTATCCTTCAAAATGTATCTTTCTAGATAACCCAAAAACATCAAAAAATGTATCAATGCTATCCCGCAAAAATAAGGTAATGATTAAATTGCTTTTAGTTGTCAGTTTGTTTAGTTTTGGTTGTATATTTGTTTACTTTTGTTAACTTTTTATTGTGTGTTTTTTACTTCACATTTATTTGTTATCATGTCTATTATCTATCATTTATCACACATAACATCATCTACTATGTATAATATATACAAAAATTCTAAGTTTAACATCATGCATGTATACTAAGTTAATCATCACATATCATGTCATCAATGGGGGCAAGAGGGGTTGTGCATGATCACAAATCTATCCCCCTGCACCAATATAATCTAATATAATCTCAAATGCTAGCATCTACCCAAATATATCATGTACAAAACATGTGATATCATATCAATCACCCTCGGGAACTATTTTCCACCTAGTGTTTATCTCTTCACCCTCGGGAATTTTAAAATATTTCCAGGTGGTTCTTGTCTTCTATTTTTATTTAATGCCATGATTATTTTTAAATAATTAATGTAGGACCATGTGTCTTCTCACTAGGGAATTTTATTGCCACCAGACACCCATTCTCTTTTCCTTGGGGATTTTTCACTTTCTGTTAGGTAACCTTCCATTTCCTAAATTCCTTTGACCGATAAAAAATTAAAAAATTACAAAATCATCCAAAAATCCAAAAACATCAATAAAACTTTGAAAACAAACTAAAATTGGGTACTCAGCTCATTTATGGCGTTCATCCCAAATCTTGATGACATCTCCATGCATATTGAAGCAATGACTTGTGGACCATCTTAATCTCCAAACCATTTAAAAAATCTACATTGTTTACTTCATCGATACTCTGGGGCACGAGTTGACTAACATTGTTTTGCTGTGCAAACTACTTTTTTATTAGACCCAAGTGTCCTCCATCATTTCCCTTACATATACCAATTTCTTGGGTTATCATTTTCAACCCTTGTCATTTATCAGAAAATTTTGGATTTCAACTCGATAACAAAATATTTGTGCAACCATCTTGAATGTTGTTGGTTTGAGTGTGTGTGATTGTACCTATTTCACTGTTAGGTGAGTTTGTTTACCTCTCATAGTGCATTACATATTTGTATGTTGCATGGATTTGTTGTTTTAACAAGGGACAATTGTTTATATCTTGGATTTTCATGTCATTCTACGCTTTCGTCATATTCTTACATTTTAATAAGGACCAATGATGAGGATTCTTAAAAAAATGATGATTACAAATTGTTTTTGTAAGCATTGGTTTGTGGATAGCTCAATAGCCCCTTTTTTTGTTGTTTTCTCATCTTCTCTTCACACTTTTCTTTCTTATGTTCTCTTTTCGATCATTGATTGAGTTCCTCCATCACCCCATCAACACTCGAGGGGGCATCCTTTATCCTATTAATTTTTCTTCCACCCCTTACAAAATTTTCATTTCCTTATGTTTTTCTACTTTCTTTGAAGCGACGTAGCTTACGTAACCTAAAAGAGGGGAAAATGTAGACACCTATAGTTAGATCAAAGCACTATTATTCCTAATATTACACTAACTAATATCCTTCTTGAAAATTGATGACACCCCATCAATTAGACCCCTCTAACTCATTTTTTACGACATTGTTTTGGGTTGTATTTCTCCTATAAACCAACTAATAGGGTTAATATAGTCCTTTGTTGGATAAAACATCTTCTCCTCCTCTTCTATACCACCTTTACTAACTTACTAGCCTATAAATCCATTTCATTGAATTGATTAGACATCTCAAAACCCTAATTTATTAGTAATTGTGATTAATTAATCCAAAAACCATGGTTAAACCTCTTCTAAACCTATTCAAATCTTACTTTGACTCATTTTTAGTCCCACATGAACCAAAAGTCTCCCATTTCTGAAATTAGAAAACTATAAATAGGACTAGACCCCCCTCTCATTTCTAAGAACTCTCCTTCTTCCTAACATAAACTATAGCATTTTTCTTAGGGTTTAGAGCTTATTTCATTTATTTTATTGAGTTATTGCTTTTCCATTTCACTACACACCAAGCATTGAGTAAATGGGAAGAACCGTTGGCCTTGAAGCTATTGTAGATCAAGGATTTTGTGCTTGTTACCTGTCCAAGTTAATGCACCAAACTAAACACAAAAACCCTGAAAAACTCTAATGAAATCGATACCTGATGGACAAGATCCGAAGATGTAGATGGATAAGGAGGTCAATGTAGATAAGACGGGCACACATGAGCAATTCACACAATAGATCCGAGTAACCTGCAAGACACCAATGCTTGACAGAAAAAGATGGCATTAAAAGATATTTGGGTGGACTTCCCGAGAAGCGGGTCCGGGAAGCGATAAGCTTCCTTGGCGGATGTCAGTCCACGTTTTCAATTAAGTAGAGAAGCATACATGATAAAATATGTACATATAAGACTAGATTCTCTGATTATAGTAATGAAACCGAATTTAAACAACAGACAGAAAGCTAAAGAAAACAGGAAACTATGAAATAAAGCTAGATTTGTGTTACCTGTGTCCTTTTACCTATCTGCAGGATGATCGGTGTCGATTATGTATAATCGGCGTCGACTGATGTGATCGGCATCGATTGAAAGCAGATCAGATGATCAGGGACAGTGCAAGAAGATTCGGAAATTGGAAAGTGATGGAGAGATAGTCGACGTCTGTTGGATGTGCGAAAGTCAGTAAGATACTGGAACAGAGTCACCAGAAGATAGATGGATGCGTGTGATGTAATAGAAGCAGAGTAACGGTGCTCCTCTCAGGGATTGATTCAGACAGGATCTACCCTCATTCGATACACTTGATGCTAAAAGATTTCTCTTTCTTACAACCTATGTCTCTTTCGTGATCTGTCTCTTTATCTCTCTCTGTTCGTGCGCGTCTTTCTTCATCGTGTGTGTTTTTCGGTCCCTAGAACTGAGTTCTAGACTTGTATTTATAATCAGCGCCGCTCCTAGAAAATCGGCGCCGACCGTATAGGTTGGCGCCGATCGCGGGACAAACTCCCGAGATGGCCAAAATGAACGATTTCTAGAAAGATGAGAATTACCCCAAATACGGAAAATATCCCGCTTGGGGAAGAGGAGAAATAGGGGTGATACATAGATAGGATAAATGTAGGGTAGATAAGTGGTTAGGATACAAGGGAAGAAGTGTAATTAAGTAGTTAATATTTAATTACTCACTGGTAAGCTATAATGGGGTGAATTAAATTTAAGATAGGTGTTTAAGTCACAAATCGGATAATATCCCAAGGGGATAGAGGTGACATAAACGTGCCCCAGGTTACCCAAGCAGGTACGCGAATGTGAGGGACGCTAAATTGAGTAACCAATTTTAGGTGTCTACATTTTTCCCCTTTTTGTCAAGTAACTTGCGATAAGCAAGGTTATGAGACAAAAACAAAGAGATGGAAGAAGGGAAGAATGAGTGATGATGTGATCCCCCCTCAAACTAGGGATGGGATGGGTGATAGAACAGACGATCCCAAGTTTGAAAGAGGTAGATGAAAATGCAGGATGACCCAGTCAGATGTCTGGAGTAGATCTAATCATTGATGATGCATAAAAATAAATAAAAAGGCAGCAACCTAAGGAACTCACATTGGTAGGAAAAACTAGACGGTCTCGTCATGAGACGACGTTAGTGCCTACAAACCCGCTTAACTCTAAGTTTCCAAAAAGTACGAGTGTCCCACGCAAAGGGAACAAACCCGAAATAGACAGTGATATCGAAAAGATGTGCCGAAAGGAAATATTCAGCACACAATAATGATCAGATAGACAAATAAGCCAAGCATCAACACTATGGCCAACAGATATGGAAAATCGACGGCAATCACAGTAATCGACGGTGATCACAAAAATCGGCAATGACCAAGATAAACAGCGTCGATCAAAAAAATCGGCGCCGACTAATCGTAGCGCATATAAATATGCAAATGGAAAACGTAAACGATTTATTTTCATCGTGACTATTGATTCAGAGAGAGTCAGAATTTAGATTTGAGCACCATGGAAGCCTCTGGGAGCGGTCAGAAGCGCAGGAGGACACGACCTGGGGTAAGTGGTTCTTCTTGAACCCGTTGAACTTAGTTTTTTTTTGTTTGATTTTTTTTGTTTGTGGGGGCAATGGTCCAATTTATGCTCGGACAGTCAGTCGGCGTCGATTGGTAAAATCGGCGTCGATTGGTGTTTGAGTGGCGTCGATTGGTATGAATCGGCGTCGACTAGAAATAAACGACACCGATTTTATTAAATCGACGCTGATTAGAATAGATAAGAATTTTGTTGTTGTTTTGGATGTTCTGATTCGAGACTAAAATTGCTCTTGTTGTCGTGGGTGCAGGCACGAGAGGCTCTACACATGAGGGATGCTATTCCTGAGTTATTGGAGACTATTCTCCCAGATGTGACTGATGCAGATTGGTGGCATCTAGAGTTATCCAGGCTCGGGGGCTTCAGATACTACAGACGAGTGCCGCGGGATGTGGAGCTGATGCGGGCACTAGTTCGACGGTGGGACAGCCACACGTGCACTTTTTGGTTTAGGACGGGTGAGATGACCATCACCCATGAGGACATATACAGGATTCTGAGATTGTCGATCACTGGGGACCCTATCAAGATTACCCCACGAGAGCAGCAGCAGAGGGCCCTAGGTCGATTATATAGAGACAGGGCAGATGACTCAGAGATAGTGTCCGGGGCAGTGAGGATAGCCTCACAGTACAGACAGGATAGTCCCCGGAGCAGACGGATAGTGCTGATTCAGATGGCTATATCCTACTTTTCTCTTCCAGATTCAGGAGGTGGGAGATTCCCACTGTTGTTATTAGACTGTGTTTGTGACATTCTGCAGTTCAGGCAGGTGTTTGCTTTTGCTGATGCCCTGATAGCTCAGATATACCATGAGCTATGGATGTACACCACAGGCTGGAGGATAGGTATAGATGTCAGTTTTGTGCTCCATTGCTGGGCCTATGAGCATATAGCGGTGATCAAGCCATCCAGGCTTCCTTGGATGCCAGCAGTAGTGGGAGGTGTTGATTATGGATTCCGGCGATGGTGGACTGACATGGCCATTGGGGATACAGGGAGATCAGCTGATTGGTACAGCGAGCGTTTCAGGACGCTGACACCAGATCAGGTCATTTGGAGGCCATATCGGGCATTTCTGACATGGGCTGGTTAGGATGCCCACTTGGTGGCACTGAGACGGAGCAGGGTGGTTAGGGGCCGCAGGCCTGATATGTGGGAGCGAGTCCCGTTTATGCGGGTATTGAGACAGTTCGGCCTAGTGCAGACAGTGCCGACCACCTACACGCCTTATAGGCGGGATAGCAGGGAGACTGATCTACCGATTTTGATCCCGGCAGATCCACTGAGAGAGGCCCCACCCTCCACAGACAGCGATGATGATGCAGGGGTAGATGAGGGTTATGTAGCATGGTATGATACAGATCTTCCACGACATCTCCCGGCATCTATAGATGCCGACGAGGATGACATAGCTGCGATGCTGGATAGACGGGAGGGAGAGCATGCCACCCTGATACAGACACATCAGGTAGCTCTTGAGGAGATCAGGGCTCTGACAGAGGAGAGGGATGCCCTAATTTTGGAGAGAGACACCGCTCGCCAGGAGTGAGATATAGCGATCCAGCAGAGGGATCACTATCTTCGACATAGGGAGGCCCTCAGGGCCAAGTATGGGGAGACAGGTGCCATGTCGGAGTCTGGTACGTAGGGTACAACCCTAGGAGGAGCACCACCAGCAGCGCCAGTAGCCCCAGCAGCACCAGCAGCACCATTACGAGTACCTGGTACTGTGAGCTTGAGCACATATCAGTCTCTCCTCACTGAGGTGAGATAGTATGAGGATGCCTTAGCGCAACATGCCCCAGATGTGCCTCGGTACGGTGCGAGGAGGAGAGCAGCGACGGCTACAGTGAGCGGGGCCTCAGGCGGAGGGAGCACCGGGAGAGACCGAGGTGGGCTGAGACCTCCAGCAGCAGGTGCATCCAGCTCGATAGGCAGCGGTCAGGAGAGACAGCCTGGTCCAGAGGAGGGTGGAGGAGATAGTGTCCTCCATGCATCAAACTTTACCATATAGGGATTGATGTATTTTGTATCTGTATAGTGATGTAGCCTCGATTGGAAGGCATTGTATAGATGGCTTGATTGAAAGCCACCCATTTTTGTTGTACAGACACACATGTATATATAGATTCATCATTTTATTTGTCATATAATTGATCTTATGCATTTGATGTTGATATACATGGATAGATGTAGCATAATTGTGATGGATCTAAATATAGACTGATAGATGATGAATAGATGTGATTGGATAGATATAGACTGATAGAGGATAGAAATAGATGTGATTTGATGGATATAGATATGTGGATATAATTTGTTGATGAAAATAGAGATAGATAGATGTAATGTAACCTTGGATTCGATATGTTGATGGATAGATAGATAGATGTGATTGATGTATGGATTTTATTTTGATGAAAAATGGATATAGATAGATGTAGTGTAACTTGGATGCACCAGTTTTCAATATTTTGATGGATAGATAGATAGATGTGATTGATGTACTCAGCATGGTTGAGATGTTAATTTAATTTTGATGAAAATAGATAACCAGAAATAGATGTGTTGATAATAGATGCTTTGATAGATAAGATGAAATTAGATAGAAGATAAATTTTGATTGAATTAACATGTGAAATGTCAATTTGACTAGATGAAAAACAAAGAATAATGGGGAATACTCTTTGCTAGAGCCAAGGAGGTAATGAAAACGACCTTGATTAGGAATAAAGAAAATATACCCGGATAAGAAAGAAAATGACAAGTTGGACTCCCAACCGACCATAGATAGAATCTGGATAGGAAATCACAATATCATGCATGTAAGGCCCTATATGAGGTTAAAATGACCCTGACACTAACTAGCCGCAAAAAAGATCTAGGAGGGAAACGAAAGGAACAGTAAGTACGTACCTTGTCGGAATTTACAAGGGACATAATACATGTCCATAGTGGGAAAATAGGATTCTCCATATGATCTACAAAAGGTCTTAAATCTCATCTTCATGATTTTGGCAGAAAAGCAAACTGATCGATGCGGGAAGTTTGCTTGATATGGAAAGACTGATCAATACGGGAAGTCTTTCAGTGATGCTAAAAAGTGTATAAACTGACTGAAAGGCTAATTAATTGCAAGAAGCCTTAAATATATCTTTGAGAAACAGCCGTCCTTCAAGGGAGCAGTCTGTATTTTGAATTTCAATGATAGCCATCCTTCGAGGGTATGGTCTATATTTTTTTCTTTTTAATTCATTTGATAATGTAGGGATAGTTGTCCTTCAAGGGATCAGTCTATCTTTTTGGATAGCATCTCTTCTCTTCTTTTTTTTTTTTTTTTTTGAAAATATTTTTGGAAGAAGTTGAGTTTAGACCTAGATAGATAAGATGGAGGGGAAGAGAACATAGAAGAACATGCACTCATGCCCCGAGTAGATCCGATTAAGATAAGCACTTGGGACAGATGAAGTGGTGATTAAGGTATCCCTACCATGAGGAGGAACATATCTAAAAGAAACATGCAATGAGTAGGGCCGCAGTACTCATATTTTAAGGTAAAAGAGGCAATAGGCGGAGAACCACATAGTTTCGAATCACCCTGAAAGTATATGACTAGTTGTTTTAGATGGATGAAAGATCTGTGTTGCGACTAGATTTGTGTAAGATATATTTTAACAATAGAAGGGCCATAGATGCAAGGCATTAAGAGGTTCCGCTTCAGGTATACCATCCATGGAAGATAGATGATAAGCCCCAGACCCATATTTATGAGTGATAATGTATGGGGCCCATCCAGTTGGGAGAAAACTTACCACGTTGACTTCTTTCGAGTGTAGTGACATTTTGATTTTCCTTAAGAACAAGATCCCTAATTTTGAAGTCACGGTGCTACAAGTGCTTGTTATAAGCACGTTTGACACGCTCGAGATAGACTTGATGATGTTCAAGAGCGTTGAGACGCCGCTCATCTAATAATTCAAGTTGTGCTAGACGATTTTGACGATAGTCTTGATCAGAGACGAAATTCTCTGAGAGAAACACGGAGAGATGGGATTTGGACTTCCAGAGGAAGAACAGCCTTCAGACCCATAGACTGAGGGAGAAGGGAGTAGCACCAGTAGGAGTACGGATGCTAGTCCGATAAGCCCAGAGAGCAAAAGGGATATGTAAATGCCAATCCCTACCAGCTCGACTAGTTACCTTTGTCGAGGATATTACTGCAATAGTTTTATTGGAAGCTTCAGCCTGACCATTAGCTTGAGGATAGTATGGGAGAAGAAAAACTGAGCTTTGATAGTTGAAATCAGTTGCAGAGGTTCTGCAAATCAACATTCTTGAAAGACTTGCCATTATCTGTGATGAGTTGTGTGGAACGCCAAAGCGACAAATGATGTGTTGATAGACGAAATCAACTATGGGTTTAGCCTTTGTTGAAGAAAGAGGGATAGCCTTCCACCCACTTAGTAAAGTACTCTAGTGGAAGTAATGATAGAATGATGGACGTTGTGAAGAACAGGGGATTGATGAGACCAATAAGATCAAGACCCCATTGCGAAAAAGGCCACAAATCCGCTGTAGGTTGTCAAGCTTGACTAGGGATATGTGTAGATTGGAATGTTGTTGACACTTGATAGCATTTCTTAGTGTATTCACAACAATCTTGATTAAGAGAAGGCCAATAATATCCCAAACGTAAGATGCGTTTAGCCACAGCTAAGCCACTAAAATGTCCACCACAGATACCATCATGGACCTCCTGGATGCTTTAGATGATTCATGGGTTTTGAGGCACCGAAGCAAAATACCATCAAAGCACGATTTGTAGAGAATCCCGCCTAGAATAGTATAGCGATTAGCGCGTTGGATAAAAGACCTTCTACCATTGGAAGTCAGATCTGGGGGAAGCACCGAATGAGATAGATAATCAACAATTTTTTGATACCACTCATCCTGAGTATGGGTTGTGACAGCATGGATTGAAGTTAGTTGCCTAAGATGAGATGGTTGATCTAATCGTTGTACAGCCACATAAAGTCGTGAGTCTTCGGTAAAAGGTGGGATAAGTGAGGCTAAGGAAGCCATTGTATCTGAGAATCGATTTGCAGTGCGAGGAATAGCTTGGATAGTGAATTTATCGAAAGATTGAAGTTGAGCAAGAACGATATCACGATATTTTTTAAGAATATCATTCTTGCATTGATAGACACCCGTGACTTGATTAACGATGAGTTCAGAATCACCAAAGATGTCAATATGACGAGCGCCGAGATTAATGGCATTTTGGAGACCTAAGACAAGAGCTTCGTATTCAGCCATATTATTGGTGCACTCAAAGTTCAATTTGTGTGCGACTGGGATAGGCGTACCCCAAGGAGGAATCATCACGAAACCTGCACCTCCCCCTTGCTGGCATTTGGATCCATCAAAGAAGAGCCTTACTTTAAATGGAGATAGACCAAAATCAATTTGCTGGATATATTCATCGGGGAATTGAGCAAGGGGGTCTTGAGTGTCCGGAAGAGGAGCATCAGCTAATTGATCTGCAATAACCTGACCCTTGATAGAATTTTGCGGGATAAACTCAAGGTCAAATTCTGTCATAAGCATGAGCCAACGAGTGATACGATCATTGTGATAAGGCTTTGCATGAATTGTCTTGAGTGGATTGACACTTGTGACAATATAAGTTTTTGATTAAGGAGGTAATGACGAAGCTTAGAAGTTGCGAAGAAGAGAGCACAACATAGCTTTTCAGCTTCGGAGTAACATGTTTCATACTCATGGAGGGTGCGACTGATGTAATAGACAGCTTGTTCTTTACCGCAAGTGTCCCGATGCGAAATCATGGCTCCCAGAGCATGGTCAGTCACAGAGATATAAAGATAGAAAGGCTCCCCCTCGCGTGGAGGTGTAAGCACAGGTGGAGAAAAGAAGATAAGCTTTGAGATCATCAAAGGCCTTTTGGCAATGTTCATCCCATTCAAAATGAACATTCTTACGGAGGAGATGATGAAAAGGCTGACAACGGTCTAACAATTGTGAGATAAAACGACGCACTGATTGAAGACGTCCTTGGAGACTGCGGAGTTGCTTTAAGTTAGAAGGGGGAGGCATCTCAAGGATAGCCTTTATTTTGCGGGGTCTACTTCAATACCCCTAATGGAAATGATAAAACCTAAAAGTTTACCAGTGAGAACGCCAAACATGCACTTAGATGGATTTAGACGAAGACAAAAGCAGATAAGCCTCTCAAAGAGAGGTGCAAGGATGAAAAGATGATCCTGACGACGTTTGGATTTACCGAGGAGATCATCAACGTAATCTTCCACGGTTTTGTGTAAGAGATCATGGAAGATGTAGGTCATTGGTCGCTGATAGGTTGCTCCTGCATTCTTAGACCAAAAGGCCTGACACGATAACAAAAGGTCCCCCAAGGAGTTATGAAAGAAGTCTTATGTTGGTCTTCTGGTGCGATGAGAATTTGATTATATCCAGAGAAACCATCCATAAGAGAAAGCATCTCATGACCCGCAGTTAAATCCACGAGTTGGTCGATATTAGGTAGAGGAAAATCATCTTTTGGACAAGCCAGATTAAGATCCCGGAAGTCAGTACAATTCGAATTTTCCCAGTAGCTTTTAGTTACTGGTACTACATTGGAAACCCATTGTGGATAATCGATGGGTTGGATGAAGTTAGCCGAGAGCAAGCGCTGTAACTCTTCTTTAACAAGAAGGGCTACTCTAGGGTGCATTTTACGTAATTTTTGTTTAACTAGGTTTGATGTTGGGAAGGGTAACGATATTGTGGACCACAATATTCGGGATCGAGTCCTGGGCATATCCTCATATGACCAAGCAAAGGCTTGATGATGGTTGGAAAGAAAGTGGTAAAATCTCCTAACTCCTGTGGATTAAGGGATTGGCCGACCTTAATGATGCGAGGGTCTTCAGAAGTCCCTATATTAAGGTTGACAGTGGCTTCGTGAGAAGCGTAGACGTGTCAGAAGGAATAGTCTTGGGAAGATATGAATCATTTACCCCTAGATAGGTGAGGACAGAATCATCATCCGCACAGTGGATAGTGTTGATAGTAGGAGAGTCGTCTCCAATTATTTCAGGGAAGATTAACGGTATGGAAGCGGACCGGTTGCTAGTCGTATAGGCTAGCGGCCCTAAGGAAATGGTATTGATAAAAAAAAAAGTTAGGTGGGATGGAAATGTCATCGTCTACATCGAGTGATGCTTCTGACTTAGTGGGAGAAGATGGTTCCTCAGTAGGAAGAGGCTCATCGAGGATAGTGACGGTGGCTTTTGAAAGAGGTTTAAATCCTAAAGCAAATTTTTGATGTGGCATGAGAGTAGGAATGGATGTGAGGTCATGCACACCTTGTTCATATTTTCCTAGACCAAAACCCTTCCACGCGCATCGATATAGATAAGTTTTTGCAAACGTGGGATTTTGTAGATAATCGAACCCTGTTAAGTAAGGTTTGGTCCTAGGAGGAGAATCTGGGCGATAATGAGGCGTATCAAGACCACCATAGATGAAATTAGTCTGTTGATTGGGCAGACCAATGGTGATGATGCGACCGAGACCTGGTTGGTATTCAGGTTGTTTGTCCGGTCTACCATACTCACTAGGATTGAGATGGGCGTCGAAAGAAAAGAGAGGAAGCTCTCCCAGTGAAAAAACGCTGCAATGTCTCTTCTAGATTTTGTAAATCCGGTAGTTTTGGTTGCCGGTATGGAAGAAGATGAGGCCCCGTCAGGAGAAGAAGTATTTTCTTTCAGAGGGGCAGACCTTGTGGTCATGTCGCATTGTGCGGAAGGAAAAGGATCTCCTGGATGAGTATATACTTTTGCCCTCATATTGATATTTTAAGCATCGATGGAGGGTGGATGGGACACAATGCATTGCGCGAATCCAGGAGCGTCCGAGGATCATATTATAGTGGAATTTTCCTTCGACAATGTAGAAAGAGTTCGTGAAGCAGCTTCCTTACCTACTCGAATGGGTAAGACCACAGTTCCTAAAGTAACTGCTAACTGATCGTTAAATGATCGAAGGGCGAAAGGCGGGGGGTGACACTACGTTCTTTGGTAATTTAAGTTGCTCAAATGTGTGCGAGGAGATGACATTGAGTGCAGCTCCACTGTCGATCATAACGCGTTTTAACGTAGTGTTGTTGATTTGGACTGTGATAAAGAGGGGAGCCTCCAAATCCTCTGAAGAAAGAGGAGGAATTTCCGAATCTTCAAAAGAAATGGCGGTTGATGGTCTATTCAACCCAACAACCAACTCAAAGGGCTGGGGCTCATCTGAATTCACTGGGATGCAACGCAGATTATCAATCAGAGCCTGGCGATGTTGTGGAGAGGATTGGATGAGGTCAAAAAGAGACATTTTGACCGGAGCCTGGGTGGTTGTTTCATAACACTCTCCTCAACTGACATGGGAATTTGAGCCCGAGGTGCAGCACGAATAAAGACCTTAGGTCGTGTGGCTAATGAGGAAGGAGGAACTCCTTCAGGGGCTGCAGAAATGACAACACGTGGTCGAGATGTTGTAGATGAAGGTGGATTTTCATAGTGTTGGGTTCTAGTGGCAATATGGATTGTGTCAATTTGAGAAGGTGGAAGATCAGTTGGAGTGGAATCACTAGAGGTCTGAGTGGATCGTTGGGGGCTCAGATGGGGCTAAGATGACAGGAGATAATTGTTCCTCCTCCTCCAGCAAAAGATCACTTTCTTCTAAAAGGTTGTTGACAACAGCTTGAAGAGCTTTACATCCCTCAGTATCATGACCTGGGGTACAGTGGTAAGCACAGATTAGATTAGAGTTAAACCAGGTAGGTTTAACTCCTTTAGGTTTATAGGGTTTAATCAGAGGAAGGGATATGGATGAAGATTGGATAAGTTGGCGAAGGATTTCTGTGTAGAACCCGGTAGATGAAGATGAGGATAGAGGTGATGAAGGTGCCTCTTTTGCCTTAACAGACTGCCGAGGCAAAAGAACCTGCATGTTAGGTTTGACAGTCTTTTTAGGGATCATCTTATTTTTTTGGACACTTGGGGGAGCAGTCTTGGGCACTTGAGATGGAAGTAAGTGAGACATGATTGATTTTGGTGGAGGAGGAGCCCCTAAAATAGATTTTGAAGATGACGGAGATGTGACAAGTGTTGTGGTCTTCAAAGATAAAGGAGGTTGTTTGGTTGAATTTACTGATGATTTAGATAATGTCGATTTAGATGAGGAAGAAGCTCCCAAAGTAGGTGTAATCGGAGGGACATAGGGCGCCCTGGCTTTTGGTAATGAAGATGATGATCCTGATAGAAGAGGTGGCGTCTTGTTAGTAGGTAAATCTGCTTTTCGGGGTGTTGGTGAAGAATGTGTTGTAGAAAAAGATGATGGTTTTGATAAGTGTGTAGAAGAAGACGCCTTCTCAGTGGATAAATCCAATCTTTTATGGGGCGTAGAGAGAGATTTTTGTGGGAAAGCACCAAGGGTCTTGATGGTTCGAAATATGGGCTTTCCTTTTTCAGGGATGGTGACAACTTCAATGGCATAAGGTAATTGTAACCTTTTCAGAGGAAGCAAGTGGGGAGGTACTGATGGCGCAATGTTAGATTTTGGTTGTCTCGGTTTAAGTTCAGGAACCGAGCGTATAGGTGTTGGTGCTACTTCTTTTGATTTTTCTTTAATGGGCGAAGCAGCACTAGTGGTGGAAGAAGTGAGTGATGAAGAAGCAGTTCCTTGCGAAGGGACTACTTCTGGTTGCAGTAATTATGGGTGGAACTACTGTTGGAAAAGAGACAGGAAGAGTCAAAATTGAAGACGCTTCCGTCAGAGTTGGCACAATTATAGGTACGTTCACCAGGGGCATAGTTACAGCGAGAATGGGAGCAACAGAAGTAGATGTATCGGTAGTGGAAACTCGAAGGGATGTAATTGCCTCGAGCATTGAAAGAATGTTTGACGATGAGACTGATGAGGATGACACTGTCTCGGGTATGGATGGAAGGTTAGACAAAGGAGTGGAGAGAGATGAACCCGTATCTAGCAATGTAGGAATATTCAAAGACGGGCTATCGGAAGATGGTGGAATTTCAGTGATTGGTGGAGTGGAAGGAGGTTCTGATTCGGTTGATGTGTTCACAGATGGCTTGGTTTCAGAAGAAGATTCTTCAGTAGAGATGAAGTTGATAGTATGAGTGTTTGGTTTTTGAGACTCTGAAGCATTATGGTTCGGGGAATGATTAGGAAAAGGTTGTTTAAAAACATCCATTTCCTGATTTGGGGGAGCATTTGGGTTATCCAGAATGAGCTCGCCTTTATCAATAAGTTTCTGGACAAGATTTTTGAAAGTCTGACATCGTTCGATGTCATGACCTTTGGTTCTATGATAATGACAGAAATCATTTTCCCTATACCAGAATGGACGTTCTTGGATTTCATTGATATTCCTAATAGGGGGAAGTTCGATCATGCGAACTTCCAACATTTTCTCTAAGATAGAGGCATATGATTCCCCCAATGGAGCGAAGGATCGAGATGATGAAGTCCCTTTTCGAGAAGATGAGGAGTCTCTTCGTGGTGTTTGATTAGAAGTAGTATCGGCTCGTGATGTTTTTAATACGATGGCATTGGTGGATCCCTGATTCTTGTCTTTAGAAGGGGAAGAATTTGGTTTGGTAAACCGAGAAAAATCGGGTTTAGATTTAGAGCGAAGTTTTAGCTTCCCTTGTTCAACGGCGCGAGATTCAAGTTTGCGTGCCATTGTAAAGGCTTCTTCAAAGGTATGAAAAGTTTGGATCCTTAAAGTGGAAGAAATGTGATTAGCACAAGATCGAGTAAACAACTCGATTTGTTGGGATTGAGGAAGGGAGAAAGACAATTGGTTGATTATCCCTCTCCAACGAGCGACAAAGTCTGCAATAGACTCATCATCGAATTGACGAATGTTATAAAGATCTGTAATCGAGATCTTATGCGTGATATTTATTGAAAAGTTTTCAACAAACATCTGGGCCAATTGAGAGAAAGAAAACAAGGAATGTTGAGGAATGTTATTGTACCAGTCTAAAGCAGGACCTGCTAGAGACATAGGAAAGGTACGGAGCATAAGCTCCTGATCCTGGACTATGAGGTAGCAAGCATGTTTGAATGCTCGCAAATGTTGTTGAGGGTCCTCTCGACTATGAAACTTTGAAAATTTAGGAAGTTCCCATTGGGGAGGATAAGGTTTAAAAGCCACTGAGGGGTGAATGGGTTCATTACACACTTCTTCAAAGGAGTATGAAGGACGAGCCCCTTTTGTGGAGGCTTCCAAGTCTGCGATTTTCTTGAAGAGAATTTGAACCACGTCAGATTGAGGAGGAGGAGGCACACTGGCATGTCCTACATAAGAAGCAAATGGTGGATGTTGTTGAGGTGTCAATGGGTGATTCATCTGTTGATTGATAGGATGATAAGAGGAATAACCAGGGGTTCTGGGTGACACCTGGTGGGGTATTTGTTGTGAAGTAGCTTGTGTATAGGCAGGCTGTGAGATAATAAGTGGTTGAGAAAATGAAGGTTGGATGACGGGTGGAGCCTGTGATTGGTGGAATCCTATGCTTGTTGATTGAATTGGGACAGATTGAGGAACATGAGTGCCGATTTGATTGGACATATTGGGGAACAAAACCTGAAAGGGGCCTTCTACTACCGGATTAGGCATTAAGGGTGCTGATGCTAAAGGATGGGCGAAGGTCACGGTTGCTGGAATATTGGAAGAAAGACCTACTGAAGGACGGGAAGCAGGAACCAACTGACTATTCGGAGGGGGTTGGCTCATAAAGGGGTATTGACCTTGAGATACAATGGAGGGCATAGATGAATTAACAGCAATATGCGGATGCGCAGATGCATTCATTATAGCCAGGGCAGAGGACCTGTCAGAAGTAGGTTGTGGAAGATTCGAGGTAACTACGGTGTTAGGAATAGGTAAGACTATTTGGGGACTAGTCAATATGGTTGGTGGAAGAGAAAAGGGGGGCACAGGGGCGTCACCCTTCTCCGTGGCTCGAGGCGAGAGAGATGATGCAAACTGTTCTCCAAAGGCCTGGGATGGTCCACGAGGATAATCGTACACTTGCTGGATTGGTGGTCCTTGATCAGATATTTGAATAGACTTGTGTACTAGGTAGTCCATGAGGGCTATCGGATTGCGATCGAGAAAAGCCTGAAATTCAGGATCCCCACGAGGAACATACTCTGAGTTAGATGATATTTCTGAAGGACTAGGGGAAGCTGGACGTGATGGGGTTGCCTTGGCTTGATGGAAAGGATTATATGACCAGGATGGGGAACTAACTAACAGCGGTCCCGAGGAAGGTTTGGGGGGTGCCCAAACATCCACACTAGTGGTAATCTCGGAAGAAGAAGGAGCCAGTTGAGCCATTCTTCTAGATTGTAACCGAGTGATGACCGTCATAAACACGTAGAAAAGAAAATTGACCTAACTAATGCACAAACAATTCAAGCAGCGCAGATGATTATCTCCTTTAAGTTTTGATGCTTTTAAGAAAGAAAATATTAGGGAAGGCTTTTTAGAACAGGAACTACTCAGATAGCCAAACTAAGGATGGTTTGGGGAATGTTTGGTGAGGAGTCCCGAAGGCACTTCAGTAAAAGACCGGTACATGGCTTGATATAGGGGCCTACCCCCACACTTCACACACCGCTGCGATAAGGGAGTTGGGTGCTTTGCCAATATATACCAGAACTTCCGTGAATTTATAGCGCGGCCTGAGTACCGCGTAGGCTCTTCCTCTTGGATATCACTTCCAAGTAGGCGAGGCCAGGGAAGAAGTTTTGTTTAAATGCTTTATACCTAGTGATTTTGGCTTTGTGTGCAAGGGTGAAAAATAAAAATCAAATAGTGTCACTACCGATTTTGATCAATTTTCCAGCCTAATTAAAACTAGATGAGAAACATGCAGCAATGACAAAGAAAAGGTACTTTTTAAGCACTTCAAAAACGAAGTGTTTGATTTCGATGAAGACAAGTCAAACAAATTATTTCCCAAATGCGATTAAATTATTTTTAAGCACCAAAAATTGAAATGTTCGAATGTGATAGACAATCAAACAAAGAAAACCTAAAAAGGAGAAAACACCGTAAAAGAGAAATACCTGTAGATTTAGCTCTCCAAGGTGTGTGGACTTCAAAAACCGCGTTGTTGAGCTCTTCCCCTCGAACAATCCCACGAACAAGCAAAGTGCTCCGCAAGAAGAGGTTAAGCAAACACCAAACAAAATCCAGAAAGATATATCCGGATAATGGTGAAACGGAAATTTCTATTTCAAGGAACTAGAAAAATTTCAAGGAAATAACCATTTCACATAAAGAGCAAGATTAAAATGATGAAAGGAAATGCTCAAGCGGAACTGATAGAAATCAGTGAAGAAAAAGAACAAAGATCAAAACTAGAAAAGAAATGAACTTGCCAATAAGGGATTTTGGTTGGGTCCCACCGGGCGTGCCAGAATGTAGATCAAGGATTTCGCGCTTGTTACCTGTCCAAGTTAATGCACCAAACTAAACACAAAAACCCTGAAAAACTCCAATAAAATTGATACCTGATGGACAAGATCCGAAGATGTAGACGGATAAGGAGGTTGATGTAGATAAGACGGGCGCACACGAGCAATTCGTACAATAGATCCGAGTAACCTGCAAGACACCGATGCTTGACAGAAAAAGATGGCGTTAAAAGATATTTGGGTGGACTGCCCGAGAAGCGGGTCCGAGAAGCGATAAGCTTTCTCGGCGGATGTCAGTCCACGTTTTCAATTAAGTAGAGAAGCATACATGATAAAAGATGTACATATAAGACTAGATTTTCTGATTATAGTAATGAAACCGAATTTAAACAACAGACAGAAAGCTACAGAAACAGGAAACTGTAAAATAAAGTTGGATTTGTGTTACCTGTGTCCTTTTTACCTGTCTGCAGGATGATCGGCATCGATTATGTAGAATCGGCGTCGACTGATGTGATCGGCGTTGATTATGAAGAATCGGCGTCGACTGTATAAGATCGGCGTCGATTGAAAGTAGATCAGTTGATCAGGGACAGTGCAAGAAGATTCGGAAATTGGAAAGTGATGGACAGATAGTCGACGTCTGCTGGATGTAAGAAAGTTGGTAAGATACTGGAACAGATTCAGCAGAGGATCGATGGATACGTGCGATGTTGATGTGATAGGAGCAGAGTAACGGTGCTCCTCTTAGGGATTGATTCGGACAGGATCTGATCTCCTTTGATACACTTGATGCTAAAAGATCTCTCTTTCTTACAACCTGTGTCTCATTCGCGATCTGTCTCTTTGTCTCTCTCTGTTCGTGCGCGTCCTTTTTCGTCGTGTGTCCTTCTTCGGTTTTTCGGTAAATAGAATTGAGTTCTGGACTTGTATTTATAATCGGTACCGCTCCTAGAAAATCGGTACCGACCGTATAGGTCGGCGCCGATCGCGGGACAGACTCCCGAGATGGCCAAAATGAACGATTTCTAGAAAGATGAGGATTACCCCAAATACGGGAAATATCCCGCTTGGGGAAAAGGAAAAAATAGGGGTGATACATAGAATAAATTTGGGGTAGATAAGTGATTAGGATACATGGGAAGAGCTGTAATTAAATATTTAATATTTAATTACTCACGGGTAAGATACAATGGGGTGAATTAAACTTAGGATAGGTGTTTAAATCACAAATCGGATAATATCCCCAAGGGGATAGTGGTGACGTAAACGTGCCCCAGGTTACCTAAGCAGGTAAGCGAATGTGAGGGACACTAAATTGAGTAACCAATTTTAAGTGTCTACAGTATGGCAGTTAGCTGGATTTCAAGATTGTAGAATGTTGTGGCTTTGTCTACTACAAAGGTAGAGTATGTTGCAGCTACAAAGGCTAATAAGGAGATGATATGGATGAGTAGGTTCATGGAAGAGTTGGGAAAGGAGAAAAGTGATTGTAAACTATTCAGTGATAGTCAGAGTGCAATTCATTTGGCAAAGAAATCAACATTTCATTCAAGAATGAAACACATTCAGTTGAGGTATCATTTCATACGACAGGTATTAGAGGATGGATAGTTGAATCTCAAAAATATTCGTACGAGTAAGAACCCTACGAATATGCTAACGAAGCCATTAGCAAAAGAGAAGTTGGAGCTACACTCCACTTCTGTTGGTGTTCAAGTTTGAGACTTGAAGAGGAAGAAACAAAGCTAAGGAAGGATCCAAGAATGACATTGTACATGTATGGTGCAGTAATTAATCTCCAAGTGGGAGATTGTTGAGTTGTGGAGCTCAATTAATTCAGTTTAGCATGCAATGTAAACTTACTGGGAAATACAGTAATTGACATCGGTTAAGGATGAACCGACTGCGGTCACCTAGGACCAGAAGCGGCCAGGTATGATCGGCAAGCGGTCAAGCAGAA